>JABMBR010004752.1:0-21527 GCA_018881525.1 Meteorus sp. PSUC_FEM 10030008
TGAATAATAATAAATAATATTAATGATAATAAATGATAATTGAAGAATAAGTTACAAAAAGCATCATCAGTTCATGTTGGAACACACAAATCCAAAATACATATTGCAATTGTGTACGATTATCCGTTCTCTTTTTCTCATAATTTCTTTCAACATTTCAACACACAAAATATATACATATCTATGTATGTATTTCTTACCACCTCTATTATGAGAATTCTCCTTTTTTCTCCGAATCCCATGCTGCTCCCTGTAACTTTGCATCCTTAATATCTCGAATTATGTGTTTTGTTCTTTGATTTTTCTGATACTTTCACAGAATTTTTAATTCATCTTCAACGAATTCATTGATCCGTGGTCGCGGAAGAATTGTTTTTTCTCTTCGATGGGAGTCCCACTTGAATTGAAATTCATTAGTGAACATAGAAACGAACAATGTATGTGGTCCTTACATTTTTATGAATTCTCCCCTCCACGGGAATTTTATTGCTTCGGATATTCCTTTGTGTGTTAGGAACAGAGTGAAATGGTTATGGGTTCCTGGTTACAGAGATTGTTCCCAGTTTTCCTCTAATCATTTTGTTAGAGAACAAAAATATTAATCGTTAACGGAGAACTCAACTTTTTTTTTCCTATGGATATAGAGGAATATTTTGATTTTTATATAAATAGCAATGTTGATAGAATTCATTGTCGTTAGCATCAATTATTATACACCAACAGTCCCATTTCATTTGATGTCAAATGAGTGAATTTTTTTCTGTGATGTGTAAAAGTGTGATTTACTTCGTTACAAGTGAAAGAAAAGGAAAACGATTGAATTAGTCCAGAGATGAATTAAAGTATATGGAGTGTTCCTATACCATCATTACACTGTTAGTTCTCTGTTTTGAACAGCGAAATCAGAGCTCATGTCTCATTTTTGTTTTATGATTAATATGAAAATGGAAAATGCCGTGTGAGTTTCAGAGTTACATTATCAATTGACTTTAAACTGACAGAAGAGAAAACAAGGAAGATATAAAGAAACTCATTGATGAATGCTGCCAAGAGTCCATTTTGCCCATAAGTATGTGTATGATTATTGTGTTGTAATAAATTATTTGTCTTTTTATCACACAATATTGAAATTATCCCCGAAACATATTCCTCATCGAATTAATATTAAATGATATTGTCATAAAATTCTCTTGACACCGACGACGATGAGGAAGAAAATTTGATCCGAATGAGATAATGTTTTCATGCATAGAGATACCAATGAGATTATAAACGATTGATTGAAAGATGAAATAGGAGGATTGTTCATGATGATCATTGCTCTACTGATTCATTGTCCAAAAGTTTTTCAATCCGATCTTGTTGCGTAAATGACTGTAGCAGATATGAAAAGAGAACAGCTACATGACGAATTCGAATGTTCTTGAATTTTGCCCCTCTCACCGACCCGCCGTCATTTGCAATAAATATATTTGTATCATCCAATTCTAAACTTATAAACACTTCATCATCATATTTGTCTTCGAATCAGCTAAACATACTTGGAGGTGAAAATGTGTGTTGAATGGAAGAATGCGAGAACAAAATTGGAGTAGAAGTGGAAATTGAAGAAAATGATGACAAATTGGAAGAGGTGAAGAATTATTGACAACGGGAATGACACACATTTTTTCTGATTATTTTTCATTTCTTCAGTCATGTGTGTGGATTGTGATGGATAATGGATGCAAAGACAGGAAGCAAAATGAAGGAAAACGAGGATTAACTGTAAAATAAACGTGAAATTGTAATATTTTAATACATGATTTGCAGATATGTGTATAATTTTTAACATGAGAATGAAAAATAATGATAATATTGGTGGTCGAAATGTGTTTAGCAGTCCAATTATAAGAGAGCATTACGCGTGTTGGCATGAAAATTGAAATGAATGGATTGTAGATGCGGACGAAACAAAAGGAAATTACTGTGAAACTGGGAGTATGTTTTAAATGAAAGCAAAGTGAGTGAAATTGTTGAGATTCGATGAGCAGTTGTGTTAGCATGAGAGGAAAGGTAGAACTTGAAGGCTACACTCAAATGAGATCAATGGACAACAGCCGTCACCAATAAGGAATAATCTATAATAAACAGAAATCCGATTTCATTATTGATAAACAGAAATAACTGATGGATAGCGAATAAAAAAAGAAAAGTAAAACAAAAGTGTGGGGAATGTGGAATTCTACATAATTCTTGACAGAATATTTCCTGCGTTATTTTAGGGAGTTACGATAGTTGGAAAGGAAATGTTTGTTTTGTATATCTCTTAGGGATTAAATAAACTTTTCGAAAAAAAAAAGAAAAACAAAAAAACGATGATGAGATGTTTACTCGCGTTTGAAAATAATGAATTCTCTGAATTCTTAGTTCAAAAAATGAACCTTAAGAGCTAATCAAAAAAATCATTTTCATGAAAGACATCTGAATTGAATTAATGTCTGTTTATTTCTTCTGTAGTATCGTACACCAATTACCTTGATCATAGTAAATTAATTCGACTTCACATCCCGGTAGATTCCTGCACAAATCCCTAAATTCTGCCTCCTCAAAAACGTGATAATAACGAAGAAATTCACCGCCACTTTTTCTCTTCCATGGGACTAATACGTCACTATGGGTGAAATTAGTGCGATTTTCGTGTATTGGCAGTGTTAATCCAATGGACAATTCTTGACAATTTTTTGTGTTCATCGTATCTATATTAGAATTTTTCACATTGTCACGGAGATAAATGGAATTTTTGGAATTCCTGCGTTGTTCTTTAGCCCAAACGTATATAAGGCTTTTGCCACCAGGTCTGACTACACGTAATAACTCCAAAAAAGCATCATTCCGCCTCTCGGGTGTTGATAGATGATGAATCACTGCAATACTTATTACTGCATCAACCGAATTTGTTTTGAATGGTAATTGCAGACAATCAGACAACAACACTTCGAGAGATTTTTCCCTACAAATCCCTGCAAGTCCAGAGCTTCGATCACACCCGATCTGAAACATGAACGAAAACTCATGTTAATAGAGTTTTTTCTGTTGAAACTAGAACGGAGATACGAGAAATGAACATTGATTAAGAAAGATATGATCTAAGATGATTCAGGCAAAGATGAACGGAGTTCTTCAACGTTTATTGATTTGCCGTAAAATGTTTACCACATCAGTGATCCTGCTACGATTCGAACATAATTTCTTTTGAGAGCTGCATTCCAATGTGAACGACAGTCGACTTGCTGAGTACATTTTTATAAACGGAATCTCCTATAACAAGTAGCTCTCGATATTCGAATGTATATAATTGTTGAATCTGTGAATGCCAATACATTTTTCTTCCCCCACGTGCCAGCATTGAAACAGTTTGAACGATTCAGTTATTTTTATCAACGGCGATCTATTCGCGAACATTCGTACGAAAATAAAAATTTTGCCCTAACAGAGATTTACATGATCATAAAATCTGGCGGGACAAATAGTTCCATACGTATGATTCATCATCGACAATCCTATCTCTTCACAGAACAGTTCATGATTTAATTGACATATTTCTAGATGCATTTGATGAGCATATATTTGTAGCCACAGACGGAAGATTTTCTTGCGAACAAAATAAATTCAGATACAATATTAAATTTTCCAGGTTTCTACTAGCGAGTATCACCCTTTGCAAAAATTGAATCCTGGACATTACCTTGAAAACCCCAGGTAGATTGGTCATATATTTGCCATTTCCACATCCTACATCCAATAGAATTCCACCAGGTTCAATTGTTTCTAAGAACTTCGCAACATTCGGCCACTGTTTATGTCTTGTTTCATCGAAGTGACTCGATATTTCCTCATAAACCTTCAAAATAATAAGAAAAACACAATTTCAATTGAGTTCACTCCTTTGAAATATATTCTAGTGAAATTCGAGGTCTATCAAATATGGGTGTAATTATTTTTCTAAACATTCTTTTGTATGAAAATTAAATTTTGCTCACATCATGAACATACGTGAGTTCCAATCTCGGAGCTATGACTTCATCAATAGGCCTCTCTTTCATTTTCGTATCACAGTACTCATAGAATTCACATTCACAATTGCCTTGACGAACTTTTCGGAATGTAAAAGAAGTTCTTATTCCACGCTGCTGTGTAGTAACACAATCTTTTGTTTTGATAATATCGCAATGGCGTGGGCATATTCCATGTGTCCATGCATATCTCGATTCACCTGACATGATAAGTAACGAACGTGGTGGTAATACTAATGATGATTTTATTCCATCCTTTCGGAAGTCCATGACACACGCCGAACCGACTGACAACGACAAAATGGTATCCTCAAAAACACTATGAGTATCTATATGTGGAGGAATGCCTGAGAAGAAAAGATAAATCATGAAATAAATTTGTGAAATGTATGAAATATTCAGAACATGACTCGCCATGGCTATTCATCATGTTACAGCAGAGGTTGGAGAATTTCTTCTTTCACCTACCTTGACCTGGAAGATAACGATTTATCGTCAACTGATCATAAACATAATTTCCACATTCGTTGGATTTGAATAATTCTTGTAAATATTTATAATCATCTGGGATTGGTGCAATTGGACTTTCTGGATCCACTCTGTTTGTGTCATAACAAAATTCATACCCATAATGTTTGACCTTCCTATGTTTCAGTTCTGACGTCACGTCACTATCATCTTCCCAAGAAATTGTGTTCAATAATGCCAACTCCTCATCTAGCGTTATGAATTCCTCAATTAATCGTAACCCATTTGGTAATTCGGTGGCTAGAATTTGATCTTCTATTTCTGGTGTTGTTTCAGAAAATGTTAGATAAAGAGGTGATTTCTGGCCATCGAAACATCGTCCATGAACTTTATCATATACCTTCTCAGCAATAGCTATGTCGTCGAATTTAACGAAGCAATATGATTTCCCAACTGGCATTACTACTGTGTATTGTTCTGTTATTTCACTCAATATTTTATCCAACACATTCCTCCTGAATCCAGTTACCAATCCGGCATTGCATACAACTAAATTCCTAGTTGGTTCTGTGCAACACTTGATATTCATATCTCTCGCAATCCTATGCTGAGCTTTTTTCTGTTTCATTGAACATTTTCTCACGTTTGCACAGTTATCTCCTGCCATTTCCTTGATTAAGGATTTGTACTTTATTCATAGACTACATTTCAATCTGGAAATATTGTTCTTCAATTAATTCATTTGCTCGCAACAACGATAAACATAGAAATTCATAAGAACGCCATAGTGGATGCACAGTGAGTTGATCAATGACAATTTGTGATTATCTGAGAGCAACAGTTAAGGTTAAATCGTCCGGAGTCCGGACATTTAGTTTATTCATATGAACAAATAGCAACTTAACCTTAGTTGAACGTCTCGCTATAATCACAATTAGGAAACAAATATAGTCCAATCACCCAAAGACTTTTCTTGAGAATTCATTAGCCTCGCTACATATCAATCTTCCACGCATGCGCTCACTGAAAATCAAAAATTTGAGAGAAATACCGGATTGGTCGAACAAAGAATATGGCCGCTCCAACAGACAGTTAAGTGAGGAATAGTGGGACGCCTTCGGGTTGTTTCCGCCACTGTACTGATAACTTATGATCATTTGAAAATGACAGCAGTTTATTGTTTAACTTCTGTGAAATCAAAGTCTTTTTCGGTTTATTTGAGATGTCGTGGAGTTTATTTTAAAATTACGCTCACGCCAATTGGTTGATTGAGGTGAGAATAAGTGACGAATCATAATGAAGTTGAAGTGGGCGCATGTGCAAATGTTTGAAATGTAATGATCGCAGTTGTTTTGGCAAAATTTTGATGATCCTTTCTGGCTGATCAAAAAAACATGAATGATCAAAGCACAAATACAGAACAATGTGTATATGAAGAGTATTGTTCAGGATTGGTCATATACCATGTCTTACATTTGATACTCCGCATGATAGAATGAGGCTTCAATAGATGAGTTGATCAGGCAATGAATGATATCTATTAAAAATTTATACGGCGCATTTTTCAAATAAGTATTTCAACACAATCCCATGACTGGTTCAATTGTCATTGAAACAATTTTCCTGAATTTTCAATTTGGAGGAGAAAGTCAGAGGTAAATGAGAGAGACAAACAACATTTCAATATGCATCTGCTTCTCTCTTCGATTTTATACAAAATATAGTCACTTATATTCGGGATCTCAGAAAATCGGAACAGCTATCGAATGTGGCATGTCAGCAGCAACGTGATAGCAATCTAATATTTCTATTGAAAGGCTACTAGCGTTACTAATTAGCATCATGGAAATAAAATCTTGTTCCCATCTCTCAACCATTCTAACAACCCTCGCGCCCAATCATAATTGCTGGGGATGGATAATGGAATATTGTGAAGTGATGTGAAGAAATTTAGTGATATGAGTTGATGGACCTCATAGACCGTTAAGATATTTGCTAGGGTATTCTTCTCTATCTTTGTGGATGAATTCACCGACCACTCGACACGTTCGACCTCATCATTCGATCAATATCCTATTAGTATCTAGTGTTGAAAGAGCACCACATTTGTCACGATGAATATTTCATTGGGTGTCGAGATTCAATTGAGAGTTCGAATTTGTGCAAATCTTCCATCCAACATTTCTGCTTGCTAGTAGGTAATTGATTTTTGATTATTGGGTATACATAGCAGTAAGGTTCATTAGATGTGATTGTCTGATTACCATAATAGTTGCCACCGGTGCTCTCAACAGAAAAATCTCGACGTCGTTCCCTCGTCCCATTTCGTTCCCGTGGACGTCTTCCGTCATGAGAAGAACCCTTACGAATATTCCCATTGAAATTGATCTAAACATCTGCAGGACATTGGCATAAGAATATCAACCCAGCCTCAGAAGGAGTATGAGGGTCATACTCCAACGACAATTTTCATGACATCAATCTGTACTTCACATCAATGATATCATACAAAATTGGGAGAGACAACATGAAGACTGTCGATTGGAATCAGTGATCTCGGTGATAATATTGAATAAAAGATGACTTCCGATGATATTTATGATTTGTAAAACGATATTACCGACACTGTTTTTTGGTTAAAATGTATCCAAAATTTCTTTAGGTTATGAGCATCGATTCATTCCACATAATACTTCAATACAGAGCACTAACGACGGCATGTTGCAAAAAATCTTCATTTGAACTCCCTGAACACTTTGTGTCCTTTTCAACAAAGTGAATATCAACAAATTTGTTGATTCTTCCATCGAAAATGAGGTGAAGTTTTATAGGTTAGTGCAGATTAGGGATTTTCGATTGAGCTAGTTTGCAAACCGCCTCCCCTCTCGTGAGGAATATCTATGCAATATTCCCACTGAGCTAGTGCTGCCTCTTGCGGTTATAAATTCATCAAAATAGCTCATTCGCGATGAATTGCCGCGATCCGGCAACTCCGATAAAACACATGTAAATGTCGATGAGTGGCGCATGAAGCGCGACAAACACTCAAGATCCTATAATAAAAAAAAAGATTCCCTGGCCATACAAGAGGGACGCGCGCGAGATTGGTGTTTCGTCCTTTTACACATATAACACCGATAAATGTCGGATATTGCCGAGATTTGCCGAGACAGTTGCCGTATATACTTTGAAGAGCAAAATAAAATGGCGGCTTTGGCGAAGCAATTTTCGCCGACGGTGTGAAATAATTCGGGTCACGTTTGCTTGTTGTGCCTCTGTGTTTCTGTTTTTATTTTTCCACACCGAACATTTTCACACATAACACTTATATCTATATATGTATATATATATATATCATCACGATTTATTCGTGATTTCTGAAAATAGAATTTTAATGATTGTAATTATACACATTGTTTCAATGCAATACTAACTGAGAAAAAGGAAAACAATAATAATATTTGATAAATTAAAGTTAATAGACAAGTGATCAGTGGTTTTGTCGGCCCAATGTGGCTCGCGAGCGATTTACCGAGCGCAAATGATGACTTCGATGCTGCCCAGCTTTAATCCGCCTATTGTTAAGCGGCTGCTGGGCTGGAAGAAGGCCGAGGGTGAAGACAAATGGAGCGAGAAAGCGGTAAAAAGTCTTGTTAAGAAACTCAAGAAATCTACCGGCCTCGAGGAACTCGAAAAGGCCATCACCACACAGAGCTGTAACACCAAGTGTATTACCATACCAAGGTATCATCAATGTAATTTTGTTTCATTTTTACTATTCATCTTCAATTGTTTTTCCACGTATTTTTCTTTCTGCTTCACCTCATCAGTTTCTTTCATCGTCATCATTGACGGTGCTGGTGATAATGATGATTGCACTTTTTTTTCATCCATAAAATTGACGTGATCTCAAGTCTATAAATCTATTTCATTTTTTTCTGTCTGGTTGTATCTTTCTTTCTCTCGCCGCTGTCTCCCTTATTCTTATCTGTAACTTTCTCTGTCTCACGTCAATTTGAATTGATATTCTTTTTTTAATCGTAGTTCGTCGTGCCAAGTGTATTATACAATTAAACGAATTCTTCCTTTTTCACTCTTATGATAATTGTTATTTCTTCATTGAATATCTTTCATCAATTCACGTCCCCAATGAATAAAGGAATTGCTAGTGAACGGGTTAATTTGTCACATGGAAAATCCCATTTTCATTAGTTTGAGGAAATTGATTTGAAATTTTTTTGACATCACGAAAGATTATTTGATGATGAGGATCACTGTAACGTCGAGATTCGTATGTGGAATCACAGTGGTGTAAATTGAACTTTCAAAGTTTATAACTGCGGATTAATTCGGATTCATCGTTTGGAATGTAGTGAATTTACTGTGCAATTGCAGGATTATCATAGAATCAAATGAAATGATAAAATTACTCGAGCATGACGGAATCTCATGAATGATGAACATCGGATATTTGCTTCATTTATTCCTATACTCTCTATATTTTCATCTAATTTCTTCTCAACGCATCAGATAATTCACCAAATTGACGTTGAGATAAATGCACTTTTGGAAAAATTTGAGTAGTCACGAGTCATTCTAGTTTAATAGACATGTGACAGATCACGTAATAATATATTGTTGCAACACGTAGAATATTAATTGAATACGAGAGGTCGTTGCATTCATCACTCATTTGTTTATTAGAGATCATGAAAGAATGATTTATATTGTTGATTATTCACGAATTTCGATTCGTCACCATCATTACCAGTGTGACGCCTCTCATTCCACTTTATTCTTGAACACTGAACAAATAGAAAAGTTCTGTCAAATAAAAATATGAAAATTGAATTTTCGTATAGGGTCCTCGAGGCCATCGAGTATGTCAGCAAACATTTTTTTTTCCAAAAGTGGGTTATCGATCATTTTTCGTGAGAAATATTGAATTATGAATATGCTATCGAAGTTGATCTCTCTTTCTTTCTCTCTTACCTTCCCTCTCTTGTTACCCCACGGGATTGGATTTCGTTAGTTGCGTAAGAAGGGTCTCACAGTGATAAATAAAAATAATTCTTGACTTTCTGGTTATGATATGTCGATGAGTATAAGAAACTGAAAAACAATTCGGCAACTATAGGTTCATCGATTCAACAATAATGGAATTTAACAAAGCGGACAATGAAAATTCAAGTTGAAATTCGAATCCTCATGATCCATAGATTGTTGTTATTTCTTCTATTAGGCTGTTGATTCTCTTCAAATATCCAGCATGAAGTGATTTTTATGGTTTTTATAATTTTATCAAAAAATTTTCAGTCATAATTAGTGAGAAATAGATCATTATAACACGGCACATAGTAGGAAATAGTTCTATGACTGTATTCCTCAGTGTGTAAATTGTGTACAATTCATTTCCAATATTCCCCTATCAAGTTATCATCAGTCACAAGAACACAAATCATATCAAGTGTTGTCGAAATTATCCAAGGTCAGTTTTGTATTATCATTCGTCTACGTAGTTTATGAGGATGTATCTACAAAACTGTTTGGTAGTCAGATGATGTAAAATTATTAGATTGGATGGATTGGTTTGATGGAACGACCTGTGACGAAGGTTCTGAAGTGTAAATAAATACATTTTTACAATCGGATCAATAGAACAATTTTTTGATAGTTTCACATTTCTATATTTCACTAAAATATTATCAATTATCAATAAAAAAATTATGTTAATATCAATTCAGTCTGGTCTTTCCACGACACCCATAAAATACGGTCCTGTATGATCGAACTACCTCAACATATTCGACTCTAATAGAAATTGTGTCTGATATATATCTAATATATAAAAGCGAGGTTGAATACTTCACATATTGATGTACTATTCATATGTCACGATATTTTATTTGAATTATGATAAACACATGTAGGAAACAATTGTTTCATGTATTTACTCAAGATATATTTGACAAGGTAGCCTATTTCTGACCTAAATGGTTTACGCTCTGAAATGTGTTCATTAATTTTGAAACGGTATGAAATTTCGAAATAACTTTGACATGTCATATTTATGAGTAGAAAGAAAAAAACTGATGAAGGAAATGATTTTTATTTACCTTCCACAAATCATCTCAACCGAAATGGAAGTAGAAATAATTTGCCGTGAAGTTGAGACTAGTGAATCTTTGATACGTACATAACTTCATGATCCTTTACCTAACCTCATTGCCTGTAAAAGTATGAAATAATCTACAGAATAGAAATAATCAGATTCAATGCATATTAATAGTTGATAATGTATAGAACTTAATGTAATAATTCTATCAGATTGATGCAGTTGCCAAGTATCAACAATGATCATATAAATGATGATCATCTACGTTCTTTTTTAGATGGCCATTTATATTATTCGTTCATCGATTGTATGATTAGTGATGAAATTAAATGAACAGATGAGCTAATGAATGTGAGTTTTTTTTTCTATAAAAATATTAAAGGAAGATATTTTATGTTTGTATATATTGAGAAGTATGAAAAAAAGTGAAAGAGAAGGATTTTTATTCAATTCGACATTAGAATATCAAAGAATGTGCTTCACAAATGAGAAGAGTATACGTGATGATCAACTACGTTCTTAATTGATGAATATGAGAATGCGCGCGCCAGGGTTTCACGTTTACTGTATCATACGACTATCTCTACATGCTGTAATATTATTATATACTCATGTGTATATATATTGATATGTTTCAACTATAAATATTGCACTTCCATTACCTGACTTGTGTGCCATTCACTTTCAAAATTAACTGCTTTGCCAAACACACTTAAACGCTCTCACACCAAATCCAATTTCACAGAGTGAAATATTCACCAATGAATGATAATGTCATGCATTAACTGCGGCTCTGATGTTATGTGTGAATGGAATCACGATTTGACACAAGAGATGAGAGCGATTGACAGAACATTTTCCTTACTGTGAATTTAAATGGACACTGTTTTTCGCTTTTTTGCCAATGTTGTTGTTGTTCTTAACGTGACTGTTTCTATTCCCATTGTTAATACAAGTGAACGATCGAAATGTTGTATTTGTAATAATGTTTTTGATTTAGTTCAAACTATTGATTTTCAATTGAAGAGCAGACTTATAGCAATGCAAAATGCATCCATACTCATGGATTAATGGATTGTTGATGGATTGATATACCAAAATTTCTCAGTGATTATTATGGATAATTAATGAGAGAGTGTTCAGTGTCTGAGACTGATGACGAATTATTTTGAGAAGGAAATTGAAATCGGGAATTGTTCCATATAAATTTACATTCTTATGACTAGACAGAGTGGGAAAAGGATGACACGCTCATGATTAAAATATGAGATATAGACGATCTTCGATTCATATAGATGTAGACGGTTATTTTATGTTAATAATTTTTAGTGTTTAATTATCAGAGTTGGATTACATTTCACACAGAATTTTTCTCTATTTGCACTCATTTTTTCTTCACATATAATACTCTATCATCGCTGCACGTCTTTTCATCATGACTTGCGTTCATTTTTCATGTATCATTATTATTTCCAATATCGTCTTTTACGTTATCCAAAATGTCATCGCTATCTTTTTATGTGAACAAATTTTGGTAATAGTAAAGAATTAACTGTCAACGGTTGCACATGAATAATTAATTTGTCAGTTCATGAAGCAGAGCGGTAATGTTTCATAAATATTATTAATATTAAATATGATGCATAATAATAATTAATGAATACGATGACGAATTAATGTTGATAAGAACCGATGGCTTTACATACTTGAGTACATTTTTTGGTCACAACAAACAGCACGTGCTCAAAAAATATGGGAATAATCATAAGATCTATGATTCACACGATAAATATTTTTCTTGTATAGAAAATATTTTATTGTCCAATGATTAATTCTTGTACTGTTGCTTGTGGGTATGAAAAAAAAGCTGTGATGTTGTTGTCTCTTGTAAAGAGAGAAAAATCATGTTGTACCTGTTTTTGAAATGTTGAAATTGTTATCTTCATTGTTATGGTTATTGATGAACAAAATCAAACATTAATTTCGAAATAGCTCATTTTTTTCACATATGATAATTATGTCAAACACTGTGAGTATTGAAATAGTATTCATCAAATGGAACATCTGGATTGATGTTGAAGTTGATATCAATGATTGACGTAATTTATTCGGTTCATCAGAAATCATCCAGTAAGATCATTGAAGCTTTGTGTGATAGATGTGTAGGATATTGATGTAAAGTTTGTGAATTTATATTCGTGCAGGTATTTATGCTGATTTTCAACTGTTAGTCTCATCATAAAGTTTGTAAGTGTCTTGTGATTCATGATCCACACATTTTAATATCAGTTTATAGTCTCATTGAATTAATGTACAAGAATATGCAAAGTTAATTGAAGTCGGACGAGATAGCGAAGGAATATGAGAATGAGTGGATATTATTACCTATCAGCAACGTAGTATCAACAAATCTGTTTATTTGTCAATAACTTTGCGACATGATTCATTAAAATGCACTAAAAATCAAGTTATACCAGTTATAATCAATGATGATGAGTGATACTCATAATGTTGTATTACTGTCGTGTGGAACTTGTTCCACAAGTGGCAAGGCAATAGAACGTGTGGTCCATTAGTAACATGACAACTTATCCAATATTCACAGTGTTACTTTCTCTGATGTTCATCGACAAATCTCTCATTGTTTGAGAAAGACAATTATCCAAACACGTGCATAACACGTGTACTGTGCATGAAGTCGTGTATTCGTGAAGATAAGATATCAAGTGATTGTTTGAAATCGCGTGACATCAGATGCTACTACAAATGTCGATAAAAGAAAGGGTACACCGGGTTATTCAAGAGAACGAATGAACAGAGAATGGGCAGAACAATATAGAATTATAAAGATAAAGTAGAAGAACATATAAGAATCGATTACTGTTCGGGTTGTCTACTGAATGACGATTAATTCAGCGAGAATAGCATTTTCGGGGGTTGTGAACTCCTACGCTGGAGAGTCTTCTTTGATTTGACAATCTTATCAAAGACATGAGTCATTAGCTATGTCATATTTCCCTCTTCAAAAGTTTTTTCTGTTACCACGTCTCCAATTTAGAAGGCTTTGCAGTGAGTTGACATAACCTCTTCATGTATGATAACCAACAAAAAGCCATTTCCTATAGTTGATTTTTTCATTCTCAACCTTTCCTTTTGTTTTGACCATGAACGAACTTTATTGTCTTCATGGGTCACTCGGGTTTACTTCAAAGGAAATATTTTTATTCGTTGCTACATAATTCAACACATCCTATTTGTAAAATGGAATCGTGTCAGTGAATTCTCAATAACTAATGAGGTTCTAAATCTTGATGAATATGTCATACTAACAATAATCTGGGGATATTATTTCTCAAAAATAGAGAATGAGGAATTATATACACTGGCGAGAAACACACTGGTCTGAATGTGTGTTTGCTTTATAGAGTCAACTAACATCGCTTGATGCATATCAAATTCAATTCAGTTGATTATTATCTGTAACTTTGTATTGTCTCGATGTGTTCATACACGAAGGGACACAAGGAAAAGGGAGAATAGCAGTGTAAATAATGTTTATAGGATGCGTGTGTAACGGCACTCATTTTTATTTGTCTTTTTTGTTTGTCCCCGACCTGTAGGTTACGATCGTCAGTTCTCACATTGCCTACCGTTCTTCGATAACTGACCTACCACTTCATTTTTAAACCGGTTTACCCTGATCTCATCACGACTGTATTCCCCCAGTGGTCTACTGTATAATACATACACTGACGTATATAATTTTCTTGACGTAAGAGCAGTTATGGCATCGCTTTCCACATCATTGATACTCTGTAAAGACGTCCTTCCTTATATTTTTCACATTCATGAATCAGTAATTTTGCTATTCAGTTGAATTATTATCATTGGGCTTCAAGATTGAAAATGATTTTATGAAAATTTCTGACTTCTGGAGGTTTTTTTGGCTTGATCAAAACCACTTTGTTTTGTTGCGTTGTCGATCAAACATTTGCATCAACTATCTCTCTTGTAGTTAGAAATAACAATTTGAGATCAACTTACTTACTTTGCGATTTTAATTCTGTAACACTTTCATACATTGACTGTATTTTTTGAATTTGAAATGAGTACTTTGGGGAATCGAGTCACGGAAATTTGTTTATTCATGTATAAGTTCTTGATGCGTTCAAAACACTATCAGCGAATATCCTTCCGTTAATTCAATAGCAATGGAAATTTCACAATAAGAATTATCAATTCAATGACGCTCGCTTAATTCATGGAATTTTGATATTTCCTTTTTGTGCAACAGGATAATGAAACTAATTTGATTTTTTTAAGCCAATTCTGTATTTGAGAACTCATCACAATCAACTGATTCATATAGTCAAATTGTGCGAATTTTGCAATTTCATGCAATTGCTTCGAAGACATTCCAACTCTATTGAGGAAAATAATTTCTGAAGATTGATGGATCAGTTTTATAACATATGAGTACATGTAACGACTCTTCGACATACGGTCAATGTATTTTTAGTTCTGTATTAAACATTGTATATATAGTGAAGCATTATACTTGATTGAACCTTGGGGACTCACGTGGAACACCCGTTAGATGAGACTCAATGGAATGAATATTTATTGAAACTCAACCGGATTTTCGAAGCGAGAAAGAAAAAAAGACAAAGAACACTCTGTCATTTCTGTCTCGTATCGTCTGTCTATATCGCTGAAATTTATAGGAAAAAGAAAGGATAGAAATCTCGAATATTTGATAATTTAGAATTTTGTCTCGGCATGAATGAAACAATAGATGATTTAATGTTGTGAGATGATATAACTTTTCTCATTGTTCTTAGTTTGGAGATTATCTCATCTGATATATGAAAAATATTTGCAACTGTATGAAATTCAATCTTCTTACGTAGATGGTGAAATGATGAGAATGGAAGGAAAAAATTTGTGTGTAGGGACGATACAATGTTGGCACGTTAATGTGAATTATTATGTAACAAGTTTCAGTCCTATGTAATCATGTAATTCAGAGAGTGAAATGTTATTCCTTGAAGTTTGTGTGCATTTATTGGGTAGAAACTTGCATACTAACTCAACACGTATTGCAATTCCATCGAATTATGTCTTGTGTATTCATCATCCTATCGACAGGGTATGTAATTGGTATGAAGTGGTGGTACGTCGTAGTTGCGGAGTAATTTGAAATGTGATGAAGTGAAATTAGAAATATAGTGATCAGTATGACGTGATTATGGACACCAGAAAAGTTTGTCATGACTATTTCCGTTCTGGGAGTCGGTGAGTGAATAGTACAGATGGCTTTTTTAATGGTCCAATTTGGGGAGATGAATTTTACGTCAAACATGATTAAGTTATTTCACACAGATGATCAATCGTTCTACGGAGTATCATGTGAAGAGATGAGGCTGGTGTTTTATTCGAATATTTATTATGATTGTGGAGAATTTTCACAAATGTTTATTGTTGAATAGACAATTTCATTTGAATACCAGTTTGATTGATTGAGGAAATGAAAATTCCGTGAAAGAGTTGAATTCAGAAGAGATTGGATACACTTGGAGATATATCGATTGACTGATAATGGTTCGCAAACATTTCTGTTCAACAATGTATTCATCTCTTATGTAACCCTCACTTTAACGCCTGCATTCATAATCAGTTTGCTATGATATTCATTCTGAGCTGCTTTGTGGATATCTTTCAATATGCTATCCGACTTATATTGATTTCCATAATGAATTTGAAAACAAAGATTCGAAGAGCTCTTTGTCATCTAGGAAATTTATTTTATTCAACCGAGTATCATCATCGCAATGTCATATTTGTATGATTTTATTAGAGAATCTGAAGGCTGAACTAAAATGTTATTTCGATTTATCATGCACAGGCCTAGTCCAGGTGGTGTTGGTGATAATAACGGAGTCCAGGGTGTCCGTGGCAAAGGTTTGCCACATGTTATTTACTGTCGTTTGTGGCGCTGGCCTGATCTGCAGTCTCATCACGAATTAAGAGCTATTGATCATTGTGAATACGCGTTTACACAAAAAAGGGACGAAGTTTGTGTGAATCCTTATCATTATCAACGAATACAAACTCCAGGTAAACATTAAAAAGTTCCATTTTTGTCGCCATTATCATGAAAGTTTGTTGTTGTAATGCGAATGTGTCATTTCTGTACAGTCTTACCGGCGATATTGGTGCCAAGACACAACCTAGGAGGTGACGAATCTATTCTTTATAATACTTCATTGGAGGAACTCAGTGTCAGCGTACCGGAAAATACGAGTTTTCACGCCACACTCAATCACCGTCACAACAACCAACAGAATATACCGCAATCTACTCAACAGCAACAACCAAATAATCCGTATCAAGGAATGCAGGTGAATAATCTGAATGTTATATCACACTTAGAATAACTGATACAGAAATAGTTTGGTAAATGGCAGTAATTAGGAAAGTTGGATAGACGACTGTGATGGTATCTCGAGGAAATGTGTTTCTCATGCGCATATATTACTAATGAATTCTATTGTAGAGTATGCAAGCAACGAGTCCGGCGAGTGTTGGGAGTTTGGGAAGTGTACAGGGTTCGCCACATCCTGCCCCAGGATCAATGGATCCACCAGCTGATACACCGCCACCAGGCTACATAAGCGAAGACGGCGATAATATGGATCACAATGATAATATGTCATTGTCGCGTCTCTCACCTAGTCCAGTGGATGCACAACCAGTAATGTACTGCGAACCAGCTTTCTGGTAAATAAAGAGAGCCGAAACGCAATAAAAAACAGAGATATATTTTTTCAGAATTTACAATTTTATTCATAAATCATTATTGAATTATTATTCATCCAGGTGTTCAATAAGCTATTACGAGTTAAACACGAGGGTGGGCGAAACATTTCACGCTTCACAACCGAGTATAACGGTCGATGGCTTCACGGATCCAAGTAATTCCGAACGTTTCTGCCTTGGTTTGCTGTCAAATGTTAATCGTAATACTGTGGTAGAACAAACAAGACGGCACATTGGCAAAGGGGTTAGATTGTATTACATTGGAGGCGAAGTATTTGCGGAGTGCCAATCCGATTCGAGTATATTTGTTCAAAGTCCTAATTGTAATCAACGTTATGGATGGCATCCAGCCACTGTTTGTAAAATACCGCCAGGTATGTTAGATCATTTCCACTCTCCACTTTTGTGGAGAGTTCGTGATTTTTGATGTAAGTTACGATGGGGTGCAATTGCTTGTATGAGTAATACGATTAATTTTTAACCTACGCGTGAACTTGCGAGCTCTGCTTTTCATTGCATTTCCATCCCTCACGAACTTTGTAATACATCAACGGAACCGTGATAACATTCTGCATATCGATGAATCGTATTTTCATATCATTTTTTATTTCAGGTTGTAATCTGAAAATATTCAACAACCAAGAATTTGCGGCGCTATTATCGCAATCAGTTTCTCAAGGATTTGAGGCGGTTTATCAATTAACGAGAATGTGCACAATAAGAATGAGTTTTGTTAAAGGATGGGGCGCTGAGTACCGCCGTCAAACTGTCACATCAACACCATGTTGGATTGAATTGCATTTAAATGGACCATTGCAATGGCTCGATCGTGTACTAACGCAAATGGGTTCTCCACGTTTGCCCTGCTCCTCTATGTCTTAACTTAGCACATGTATTTAATAGGTAATAGAAAACAGAAACAAAAACGCAAGAAATTCGGAAGGGATAACCAAATTGCAAATACAATAGAAAGGAAATCATACGTAGAATGAAGAATGAAGAACGATATTTACGTACTTGTTCATATGTAATGTATAAAATATGGAGGAACAAACAAGAATTTTATTAAGATTCTTGTGAATAAGCTCAAAGATATTACTTTCGTAATACGCGACAGAAATTGAGTGTGGATGAAGAGGTAGGCGGATTGATGAGTATAAAAATGGAGATTGCGATAACCGCTGTGTGTTCTAAGAAAACAAGATAGCAAAAAAAAACCCGGGTTTTTTTCTCTGCTAATTTTTAACAATTTTTACACATTAACAAACAATATAGGAGAGAGAATAATAATTGAATCGAATCACAGTAACATGAAGGTTGTCTCACAAGCAGAATAAACAAGAGTAATATAAAATAAGTGGAAAAACAGACAACAAAACCGAAAAATTGTACAGGAAAATTTTTAAATAATATATATGCATACATCTTTGTATGTCCAAACATATATCATATGTGTTTGCGTGTATATATATGTATAACGCTGAAAGTATTAATCAGCATTTTACATACTTTTATCACAGGGAAAAACGTAATTGCAAACGTATCATATACGCGAGATTCAACATGATGAATAACATAGACATATATATTATAAATTGACTTCAATATCGTGGGTATCTTCCCCCGATGAAAAATGGAATATACATATATTACCATTGAGTGTATGCATAGATCCTTGATGTGTTAGAGAGAAAATCTCTGTGTGCACCCTTTGAGAAAACAATTTGTTGTCTTGCTTATTCATGAGGATATCACAAGCGCGGAATAATTGTGATTATCAATTTACTTTTGTGTTTTTTTTTTGAGGTTATGAAATGCACTTGATACAACACAATTCAATATATTCAGAAATATTTTCATACGTTGTAAGAATAATGTGAGTAGACAATGGGATGATATGAATATTTGTGACATGGATAATGCAACATTAATTTATATAGAGATGGAGAGATCTATAAGTCACATTTTCGGATGATGTACCATTTTTGGCAGCGATGATGAAAGTTGTATTCAATCCCTTACCGCCGTAACTTCTAGAGATTTTCTTTTCTTTTTCTTTGACATGAGTCTTTCCAGTGTGTATCGAGTGTTTCTCAATCTCAAAAATTCGGAAAATTTTGAATTTGTTAATGAGGTAACAACACTGTGATTGGTTGAAAAATTTGATATTTTGACATGTTTTTTATTTATGAAAGAATTTGTGAATGAGTATAACACTAAATATTTAATAAAAAATGTTCGTTCAAGGAATTTATTTAGAAATTATTCAGAATTTATGAATTGATGATCCGCTATTGAATTAAGAATTCTGTATATCAGTCATAGATGAGCTAATTTCATTAAGGAGCCATCAGGATTTGCGGATAATATCTGTGTCGTGCAATCTGCAGTGAAGGAGATGTCATATTGTGTTTGATCTGCCATCTTTTTGCGTAATCATTGACAAACATGTCCATAAGATCATTCAATTTGAGATTAACTGTAAAAGTTTGATATTGGTGTAGTAGAATGTTTACAGTGATGTTATTACTCGTTGGCGCCTGTTTCCTCTGTCATCACGCATAAAAATTTACGAGAACAGAAATTTTCTAATCAAGTCATGTTACGCTGTGAATGTAAATAGTTAATAATGCACCAAGAAACCATAGTGGGATTCGGTGGAATTATTTTTTTTATTACATCATTTGTTTCATTTCCCATTGCTTTGCCGAAATTTTGGAGAAGTAAGCAACTAGTAATCGAGTTTGTGACAATGATTGTTCGGAATATTGAATGTATAAACAAATGAAATCAACCAGTGAGATGTCGCCAAGATTGTTTGGCGAAAAAAAGGACGAGGGTTAAATTTGCAAAAAAGAATAACAATAAAATATGAGATTTAGGAGAGAAAAGAATCGAAAAGTCTGCTTGTTACAAGAAAAAACAAGATGGGAAAATATCGCTACGTATTATGGTGTCTTAACTAATCGTTGTTCTCATTAAGGATAGAAACGCAAAAACATTCTTTACTATGAGAGTAGATTAAAAGGAAAAAAATGAATAATAGTGAACATGCATCCTGCGTGAAATGAATATCTTACATAATAAATATCACCGTGAATGGAACGCAACTTTATATAAATTTAACAAGGGAAAAAGTAAAAATAAGCGAGTAGTTACACATACTTGCTACGAAATGAATTGGGTAATGAAACGAGAAATGAGACAAGAAACCTGTATGATGAGCAACTCGATGGCCTTAGAGTTCAAGCGAAAAATGATAATAAAAAAGTGAAGTAAATTCCATCAGATTCTTCGATTGTTGAATGATTGATCTGTATTTAGTCTGATCTAATATTTGTGACATATATGAGTCGAAAGCACAATTGAATTATATCAAATACCGACGATATAGTGATACGAGATGAGGATAGACAAGGCAAAAAGGGCAACTTGTCTCTGGTATGGACGTAAATCACGTGCATATTTGCTGTGAACGAAAAATAACAAACAAAAAAAATTACGATTATACTTTATTTAGAATGAAATTCTTTATACTACGTGCGAAAAACATAAGAAAAGAGAAACGAAAATGTCTATTTTATGATAAAATTTTTATTACAATTCTAAATTTCTTGTGCGTCGCTCGAAGTCGATTTGTGAAAAAATTTGAGAAAAGAAGCAAAAAAAAAGATATTGATTGATGGAATATCATTTGGTAAATCTTGGATTTAATTGAGGTTGATGCGATGTGTGCACATTATTCAATGTACGTTCGAATGCATATTGAGATCATTTGAGAATAACGATGAAGATACAACATTATCGAAAACGAAAATTAATTTGTACACAATTCCGTTGTGCGCAGTTTTTTTTTCAACTATTTTTGGAAATTCGGATTTTGAACATTTATGTATTGGATTATCGTGAGGAATTCTGCATCATCAATGTTAACAGGGAAGGAATTTCATTGATACATGTATAGAACGACAAATATGTCAACTTTTTAATATATTATCGAACAAGGTATAAAATTGCGCTTTTTGCATCTACATTTGGATTTGTTGATTGACTATTATTATTATAATTAT
>JABMBR010004753.1:0-21527 GCA_018881525.1 Meteorus sp. PSUC_FEM 10030008
ATATATATATATGAAGATGACGTAGAATTGCGCAGATGTCTATTAGCAGCAGTCGCGTCTGGCCAATTGTGATAGTTGAACGTGACTCACATCCTCGCCTGTACTCACATCCACACATTCACATACATTATCAATATACTCTCATCTTCTATAGTACTAGTTTCAACAATTCCTGTGCAATTTTGTCGAAGTAAAAGAGAACAGGAGAAAAAAATGAGAAAAATTTCACGATAGCAAGGAAAACGCATTGACTTTCGACGGAAACAATTCGATCACGGAGGTGCCATTATCGTCACGATTTACAATTTTCTCCATTACTGTAGTGAAGGTAAATAAACGGAGTCTGATAAAGAAACTGCACGAAAATAATCATAAAAAAAAGAACGTCGAGTATCTCAAATGGCTTCATGGGGTGTTTTTTTTTATAGGGTTGAAAAATGAGTAATTGAAGTGAATTCAAGTGTTATGCATTGAGGGAGGTTACACACTCTGAACAAGTCTGCTAATGAAATGAAATTGGACGAATTTTTATTATAGGCGGACAATGGAAAATTGAAAAGTGCGAACGCACATGGAACAGGTCTTTGACGAATTATCTTGTGACACTTCAATTAAAAATATTCAATTTTCATTCGCTGATGTTGAGAACAAAGAAGCAATATTTTATGGTAGGTTGCATCAAAAGAATTTTTCATGTACTGCATCAACTATGAAAAATATTTTCTTATTGTAGAATAAAGGGAGTGCATATTGAAATGAGCAATTTCCAACTCAATCAGTCTTCTCACATTTATTGAACAAAAAGCAATTTTCATTTGGAAAATGGAGAAATATTCATCTCAATTCCAGGTATTTTCTATTAAAATTTCACGGAAATTTCTTCTTGACAATCACATCACAGGACATTTTCATTTACTGATAAAATCAAATTGTTGTGGGACAATGGAAAAATTCAGCGAATTCCTAAACAACCTCCGAGCACATCGGGGGTTTGGCAGTTCTTTGATCAGCTCGAAAATCGTGAAAAATCACTGATCGCCAATGGCAAATTTTGCTTTCTGTATCAGCAGTGTAGTGTTCAAACAATTTTAACATTTGCAATGGAAATCATGGGAGGATTCACTATTCAAATCCTAAAGGAAAACCTATAAATGAAAGGGACGATAATGACACAGAATTGACAATGTGCAAGACACTGAATGAGCTTACAGAAATTGCGAAAGAGTAAATGAAGTGATCGATATTATGGCGTCGTATTTTTTTATTAGTGGCGCTCTATTGACAATATTTGTTTTTACACACATAGAAAGTAACGAATCCAATTAGAACTAAAGTAACCCCATAAAATGGTGATTTATCGATTGAAAAGTGGATAAATATGTTGTTAAAACCAACCAATATGGATAAAAATGTGTTGAATATTTATTTTCCAAAGTATCAAACTGAATGTGCAATTAGATTCCATTGTGATAGTTTGGTGAGCATTCGTTCTCGACACATCGACATGAGGAAACGTTCGAGTATATCCAATAAATGTCGAGCACGTGTCGGCCGAACAAGCAATTATTTTGCGGTTAAATTTAATTAATTGAAAATTTCAAGTGGATGAACGTGATGGATGATTTTTTTTGTTTCCATAAAATAATCGCAAAATATATGTACAAAATCACTGGTTCAATTTGTTACGATATTCACTCTATTTACCACGTGATTTGCAAAAGTCGTTTCTATTCAATTGGTTACAAATAGAATTAATAAAAGCGACGGAAAATCAATAAACAAATGAATTCTTATTTGATTTATCTTTCTGATTGGACTAATGAATGTGATTTGTTTGAAATAAATTGGAAAAATAAAAATGTTCAACTGATCCTGTATATATCTGTGATATCGGTGTTCACACTATTCTGCGGTCGGTCAACTGTGCAAACTATCAGACAAGCTTGGTCTAATTCACGTTCACTCAACAGACACTCAGGTGCACTAACGATTGGCCTGCTTCGAATGTTTGTTGGAGTACCAGTATTGACATTTACGGTAACACCAACCATGACACAAATTATCCTTATTATCGTGTTAAAAATATCATGAAAGGTCACTTGAATTTACTCTCAATGTGGAACTAAATCACTTCACTCTCTCTCTATGTACCTCTTTCATCCATCAATTCAATATTGATCAATACATAAATGAGTACCAATACTCTGTGCTACATGAAACTGGAAGGAGATAAAAATGAAGGATTTAAAGAGGAATAAACAATTCTGATGTCATGGGTTGACCGAGAACTGCTGCCAAAAATTTTAATGTATTCAACGAAGTTTGCATAATAATTCGTCAACCTTGCTGAATTTCTAAACATCATAACCAACGGAGATGTTGATTAAATCTAAAATTCGTGATGGAGAACAACTGCGCATCCGTTAGTACACCCAACAGCAATTTTCAGTTATTTATCTCCAATAAATTACGTGCCAAAATGCAGCAGTGTTCAAATCTTTGCTCACATAAATGATAATGATACCGGTGATAACATTTATGTAATGGTATACAATGCTGCAGCCGCTACATAAACGATGAAGCAGTTAAAATTTACCACACCTTCTGCAGTATTGTGTATAATTAATTCATGCAAGGAATATACAACGTTTCTTGAAAATAAACGGGCCCGTGAAAGCTCTGAAGCAGCTGTTATTTTCGTATACCATACTGAATAATTGGATAATTGATATGGGAACGAATTTAGGTTGTGTACTGCTAAAACCCAAACGTCGAACCGCGATAGAATGTCAATAGTGTTGTTGGAATCACTACAGCAATGTGGTTATCTCCTCGTATTGGCCTCTAACATGGAACCACGATTTTGGTCACATCTTTATGGTATCATATCGGTTATTGGTTATCGAAGGTGACAAATTTGGTATTGTCATTACAAGATACAGACACCAGACCATCACATGACAAGAATTCTCTTTAGTATCACAAAACATCCTCATGATCGTTTCACCCAGCCATAAATTCGATATAGAGGTTATGCATGATGAAACTCCACAAAACCAAAGAGCCACAACAGACATTTTATCATCTAACACGCAGACAATTTCCGTTCAATCATGCGCCATGTCATCTTGTTGAATTTCGGACCTCGTTGCTGCATTCACGTCACGACGATAGTTTCCAATCAAATGGAAATTCAGCATTGCATGCAAAACGAAATACTCGTCAAGTTGAAATGAAAAATCGTTAGTACATGAGTATGTGTGGTGAATTTTCGTATTTGTCATTGTGAATACGATGTAATAAGAAATGATAAAATTCCCAACAATTTGGGAAACGATAAAATTCTCAACAGCAAAATTTCCCATCAGTTCCACTTCGTCATATTGATTCAATCACATGTCCCTCTTCTCTTTTTTTCCTCGCCAATCTATCCATATCCAATTTGCGAAAAATATTTCTACTACTGTCCTCTCGAATTCCCCAACATTTTCTGACCTCCAACTCTCACAGATCTTCATAAAATTACAGGAAAACACAACTTCAATTCTTATATCATCACTTCGTTGTAATTCATGAAGAGAAAATAACTGAACTGAAAACAAAAAGCACAATAAAGCTGTCCAGTGTGAAAAAACTAACGACAATATCCCAAGAGAAAAACAAGTCACAATTGGACTTTGCGTCAGCGGTTGTGTCTTAACGGTAACGTGTGTATTATCTACACCGTTGCGCTTTTATATATTTTCGATATTTGTTCATACAGACATAAGAATAACGGTCGAGATGGAGGCCAATGGAAACGACCATTTCTCGTGCCAACCGGTTTTCATTCTTATGACAACGTCGCGACGCTGGAATTGAGACAGGAAGTACAAATAAGTCGGTTTGACGAGACAGCCTCTTAACATAAGTAATATCCAATAGTATTTTTTAATTCATCGTTCACCCAAGTAGCTTTGCCAAATGAAACGATAATAAATGCTAAAGAGCAATTGCTGCACAGAAATAATAAATTGCAATTTAATGGAACATTCTACTTCACCTAGTTAATAACCTACACGAAGAGCATGACACATAATCCGACCACACTATCTCCCATTCTCTTACACAAATGCAAATGCAGTTAGGCAGCAAAATAGATATATTAAGAATGACCATCGGGCATTTGTATTCAAATAATAGTCTGAGTGAATGCTCTTAAGCGACTTTCGGGAATGGGTCTATAACATCAAGCTGGAGTACACAATCAATTCTCTCTCATGAATTTTCTCTCATTTCTGTTCCTATCTAGCGCACAGCATTTATGCCTCTGGCTAAAGTCCACCTTTCTGTGGGCATCGTTGTGGCCGCTATAATATGAACGTTTAGCTGAGTCTCTTGTGTCCGACGAAAGGACTCTGCATGACTCTGGTGTACGCATTGCAATCGGAATAACCGCGCGGTTATCGTTCCATGCTATAAGCACAGACGTTATAAATGTACAACACAAAAGAGGATATATAGAATGGAGATATGTAGAAGCGGCGAACGAGAAGTAGGAAATCTCACAGGCTTATCCGGCATTCTATTTGAAACGTTTCTCATTTATAGTATTGCATATCATTCTTTGAATTATTATTAACACCCATAAATAGAAATAGAATGGACTTTACAAAGGTTTGCTATTTTATATTTTCTTCTTCATCACCAATTCTTTTTGTAGTTAGACGTAATGTATGTGACGATTATTCTGTTTGAGTGTTCTATTAGTTACGATAATTAAACTATCCTGGTTAACTACTTTAGCAAATTCCAATTATTCAATTGTTGTTTTATTGATTTAGGACAGTTGGAATGATTGAAGCATGAAACAAATAATGTTGGGAAGCAAATATGATTATCATCAGACCTAGACGTGACTAAGTACGGTCATTTTGTATTAATAATCGGACATGGTTGATGAACACCAACTGTTCAATAATGTAACGCAGCATAACTTTCCAGATGGAAAAATACAATGTGACTGTCTATTATTTATAACGCAATGATTTGTATTGTTACAGCATTGTCCACTTGTGGTAATTGGAATGGTTGCAAGAGTTGTACTTCATCGCTGATGAAAATTCATCAAAAAATAATTCATCAAACTTCGGTATTGTCAAACAATATTTTTGACGGAGTCAAATGAGGATTCGTTTATTCGTGAATATATTGATATGGTTTGTGGTGATATTTGTTCTGTGTCTCTGTCTGCCATAGTTGTTTTATCTCCGTAGATAGTGGATGAAGAGCGCTCGATTTCCGTTACCAACTCACGTACAGTTGCATTTAAAAGCCAGTGGTTGTGTCCCCAATTCTCACGTCTCTCACTTTCGGTTGGTGCAGTTCTCTTTCACATCCCTCTATTTTGCAATTCCATTGCTGGGAACTTGCATGAATGCCCGCGTATCGCCACCAGCACACGCATCCGTAATCTGCAACCCCAAAATTCCAAAATCCTCGACATGGTATTCGCGCGTTCTATCGTCCACTGTCTGTATATGTTTACGAATTGAATATTCGACGATTATCATTGTACTTTTCAATTAACTCTGCAAAAATTATATTCTACGTCAATGTGATGAGAATTTCCATATTTTCGTTCCGCTTTTTGTGATAGTCACAATTTTTAATGATTAATCATGATGGAATTTAATATCAAAGGAAAAGTTTTGCAATTAAATTTTGAATGTAAACTTTTTACAAATACATTGAAATGAAATTTAGAATGTAATTTGTGGGAAAAAGCGGTGGGAAATAATGTAATAATTATTATTTCAGTACGGATTCATACTGTGAAAGAGATAATGGTCAAACCATTTGTGAGATACACATGGAGAAGTTGTGGCGCCTGAGTGGCACATGATGCGGTAAAATCGGGCATTCAACTATATATGCTTCAACACATATGTCGTTCTCTTCACCCGTCCACACTGCGCAACACTACAATTCACTATTTTCATGGATTATACGAAGACGAAATCGGGGGCGCACGTTCGCAATTCAAGCATTCATTATTTCGTGTGGTTCGTAACCCGCATATCTCTGCTTGAACGCGTTGGCTCTCTCTTTCTATTCTGTGGCGAACGGCTATTCGTATGAAAAGAACAAGGGCACATGGCCAATGACAACGATGAATTGGAATTAGGATGACATTGCTTGAGTAATTTTTTTTTTTTTTTCATCAAATTCTCGAGGTAAATTTTACACGATAATCTTCATTTTTTGAGTGCTTTTCAAGATCCCAATCAAATTAGCCCGACTGAATTGTTAATTAATTTTAATTAATTCCATAATGAGGATTGATATGAAACATCAACACATTACTCTGCTGATAAATAATGAGAAAAATGAATGTAAACGTTGACTCTGTTTCATGAATAATATTTTTCGAATAAATTTTGAACTATTCATCCAATCGACTGTGATTGAATCTCATTATTCTATGATAATCAATTTTCAAATAGCTCCAATAATTTATGAAACATTTTTGAATGAATATGTATTCCATTTAATTGTTCTCGTCAAATTGATCGATGACCTATTTAGATTTTTGTTTTATCGTTCCTTTTTACCTAGATGAATATGTACTCACGAAAAATCATCATTGAGAAAAATGAGAGGAACGTTTGGAAATAGTTCGACAGTTGCATGACACTGATAAATACGCTTATGACAGTTAATATCGATTTTTTATTTGTTCCGAATTATTCATCGGATATTATGAAGTATTGCCAAAATATGTAGGGCAACTGTCAATGCTCCAGGAGAAATGCAAATTTAAAAATTTGTCATTTTAATAAAAATAGAAACCATGTCAGCAGTCATATTGTTTAATCATCGTTTGATGTCCTAAATTTTCAAGCTAAAAATCCAAATTTCCATAAAATCAAAAATACTTATCGATAGCGCATTGTATAATTGACGAACTACGAGAATTTTCGACGACAGTTGATGTTGATAAGGAAATTTAATCGTAATTTGATCTGTCCAATTCTTAAAACTATCACATTCTACCGATGTCAGTCATCAATAAAAAATTGATTCCAAGTTTTCACCAAATTCAACAGAACACTCGATGAATAATTCAGGAGGTCGAATAATAAAAAATTGATTTTGTGAGAGTCGAGGTGTATCAGAATGTCTAAGTACATTGTGAATTGTGAAACGGTATGATGAATCAAATACAGCTGTCACTCAACGATAAAACGTTTGAAAATAAAATTTCATGTCCATTTTTTATTTCATACAATGCTGAAGATTTCCATGGCATTCATCTTCCGCTTGTGTAGTTTATACCTCTGACTATAGTTCTGTCACTTCCTCGTTAAACTTTCTCAGAAGTTACTCAACTATATACGTTCAATTAGTCGTGCTCTATTGAACGGTAATCATGCATTCTGTAGAGTATCAACTCAAGTTTTAGTTAATACTCAAATGGAAAATTCCATTTAACAATCATCTTTTATTCGTACATCAGAACTTCTCCATCCCAAAATAAAATCAAATTATATCCAACGATCAATACAGATTTCTCTTCATCACAAAAACAAAGAATCAAATTTATAATTCCTATCAAAAAGTTTGGCATTATCACTACGCCACTAATGAAAAAACATTAAAAAATTATCTAAATACATGAACTACCATCAAGTGCAGAAGCGTCGAGTCGAAAGAGACTGAGTATTCGGATTTTTCAAAACTTTTCCACAAGTTTAATAGAGTCACTCAAAGCTCTTTCACTAAGAGGATTGTCAAAGCATCAGATGATGAGGCGAAAAGTTTTTGATGTGTTTTAGTGATATCAAGAGAGTAAAAACACGAATGAAGTATTTTTCTATATGGAAAAATAAATCCGTCAAACAGTACTGTTTCTTGTATCGAAACAAAATAACAATCTGCAGTAACACAGGATGCATCATGAATTGGTGAAGATAGAAAATGATGTAACTTCAGCATAAATAACAATTTACACCCAAGTTTAATGCATCAAAGCATATTCTCTGCTTCTCCTGCCACGACTTGTCTGATTCACTGCTCTAATGCCATGTTAATTGGCACAAAGTTGTTATATGTGTAATGAGTGATACTCTGGTGAGAATCCGACCAAGGCAGGGGTTCAAGTACTTCTGCAGTATTTCGTAGAACTATATCGGAAAATTATGCAATATCACATTGCGAATGAGTTAACACATTGGAGGTAACTACTTTGATTCATGATTCAATGCGGTGAATTATTATTCTAAATAATTCTACAACATGACACGCTTCAGATGGTTGCTTTATCGAACAATAACTGTTACGTTACACAGCAGTGTTGCCCGAGTGAACTGGATCGTTGGCCATGCAGATCAACTGTAAATGTCGTTATTGATTATCGGTCAATCTAAATGCACAAGATATCTTCACTGGATGATCTCTCGATAGAAAATTGAAAGGTTAATGAATCTTCGCGTTAGCAATATCGCTTTTATCGTTGAGGGATCATCACAAACATCCAGACTGTCCGCAAATGAGTCTTTGGTGCGACGCGCACGTGTCATATCGAGTCATGTATAAAATAAGTGGCTCGTAAATATCCGATAGATAATAAAAAAAATTACCACAACGTTCAGTGTGGATGAGGCAGTGGCTTTTTTATGGCGGATTATTTTCAATGCTGGCACGTAAGGCTCAGACTGATCTTGCAGAAGAGTGAAATTTATGTTCACATCGAATGCTCATAAAACTCCTTTGATAGACTTGAGCTCAATTCGGATATTTACCATCCACTGTTATCATCTGTTTGCGCTTTCACCTATATGCTTGAAAACTAAACGTAATACTGGAATGTTTCATTTGATGCTTTCTGTTCGATAGTCAATCTCATTGGTGATGCTTCAGAGTATTGAGAAAGCAGTTCGTGTTTTAATTTCGTGATGCATCATATCTACAGTGCTGTTGTGTTTCAAAATTTCATGTTTTTAGCATTCATCCCTTTGGTTTCCTACATGACTGATTGATTCGATTGTGTCATGTGCCAAGCAAGTAACACATCGCCAAGAGTCGTTCATCAAATCATTTGGAGTGGTTCAATTCAACAGATTGAATTTGTCGTTGGCGTGCGTTTCATAAATGAACTTTTTTCGAATATGTAACTGACAGGTGATCATATCCTCCAGCACTGTTCTTCCATTTACAGGATTATAGTTGGATGTGTATCACATAGAAGTGGATTTTACAAACTGATCTCCAGAATTTTCGTGTGATTTGCTTTCTCGGAGTGGTAAATTGATTATGTAGCGATAAAATTGATATAAACGACTGCGCAAAATGTTTCACCGTCATTAAAGTCTCGATTTATTTCCAACCAATTGCAATCTCATATGCTATGACATCTTTTATCGCTCCCCAAGGAATTCCAATATTGGGAGCTCTGTTCAACCGACGTAATCTCGATCGAACAAAGTTCGACTCTAAACTCCTTTAACTCTTCGTTCTACCCACCGTATTTTGCCCCGTACTTCCATTCCTACGCCACTCAAGTTACACGTATTCTTGTACACTTCACACTTTTACAGCCAAGCGAGAATTTGATCGACAGGAATTTAAACTTGCAGAAACTTCAACAGAGTTGCAATTGTAGAAAAGAAAAAATAAACTTCCACACATCGACAATGTTCGACACGTAATGAGCAGATCGAAAGAAATAACAAAATAACGTAGAATGGTAGGTAGGACATATCAGGAGCTCTATTGACACATCTCAGTGTTATTACCTGCACAAAACCAGGGTTTCAAAAAAGAAGGCGGCGAATATGTTCCATTCATGGATGGAACTAGGTTACGAATAATGGGAGAGCAAATGAAACGTCACACGTATGTTACGACAGACAATACAACGGATTGAGACATGGACGAGGTACCAACCGTGCTGCTTGCCGGATTGAAACATTGCAAATGCAAATTATGACATCATATCTGGTTTACATAAATCCTAAATGATAAATATCCTCAAATTAACGTTAGGCCACCGACTTCTTGGCATAGGTCAATTCTACCCTTTCAACCGCACTGCCTGTAACTTGTGTGAAGTGAACAGCCGAAACGGAATGGAACTAAAACCTCCTCGAGACGTTTGCTGACACTGACCAACTCAAATGCACCACAAAACTAAAATGTTCCGAGTCTACCAAATATTTAGTTTCATACAAGCAACCTATACCGTAACTTCTTGCTTAGTCAACATCAGTTTCACTCTGTATGATGTTCAATAATACACATCTACAAAGGATAAACTGTGTTAAAACAGAATACGTGCCAATGGCCTACGCAGAAGTAGTACAGACTTGTTACTAAGAGTCGTTGCATAGAGATGATGTCGAGATCGAAGTACAGACCGTAATATTGTCTCTTGGAGCGAAACGACGCGACTTTGGTAGGATTCTATGGGAGAAACTGTTTGCGGTTAAGTTCACGACTGTTTGAACGACGCCTGACGATGTGTCTGGTCGGCTTCAACCTCCAAGTACTTCGCAAGCCACTCTGTGTCGTACACCAGCATTGGCGATGTGGCATACAGTAGACTCGGATATGTAAAGTGGTGAATTAGACGCACATACGACTCAAACTCCAGACACACATCGCACTCAAAACCACGAAAATTGATTTCGAACTTGATAGTACATCTCTTTATTTACTATTCCGCAACTGAAGAGAAGAGAAAAACCACTTGAATATAATGGTGAGTTGATTAAAAAACTTTTCGTGCAAATTTAATGATGTTTGAGCAGGTTACTAATTGATGATAATCCCTTTGTGGACAGGATTTCAATGTACTTGTTTCCAACTGTCGATACTTATGTCATACTTCTGAATTTTCCCAGTGCATCGTTGCAATCTATACAAAATCTCAACTACCAGAAACTTCAATTTTTTATTGAACAACCACCCACTTCTGTATGGAAATAATTTACAATTCTCATCACTTCATGAGACACTCATAATGTTTCGTGTAGGTCATTGGGAGATTCATTTCACTTAGTAAATCAATAATGAAGCAGCTAAAATAACCAGATGCGCACTGAGTCTGAACATTACGTGGTGAGAATGAAATTTATATCCAACAATTTAGAATTGTGTGAATGATGATAATCTTAAAGAAGAAAAGTATGGCAATTAAGCTAGAAGATGGATCAAATGTTCAACTCTGCTCTTTAATGTATTCTTGGATGAATCATTCAATTTTCTACTCTGACCAAGGATTAATCATAATCATAAAGCATGTTCTTAAAAATCAACGCAATGTTTGTATCAAAGTCACAACACCAGTTTCTCTATCTGCCACATCCTTTCTTATGCATATGCATTGTCACTAGTGTGTATACATGAAAAAGTGGAAAAGCAGGTCGAGAAAAAGAAGTAAATTAAGCCGACATTGTGAGCCACAAACGCGCTACATCCACAACAGGGAAAGAAGGGCGAGGGAGAAAGAGTCGACGACCGTTGGAGCACGTTCGTGAATAATGCTCAGGATCGTTTTCGTTTTCAGTGTCCAGAATCCTCTATTTTTTTTTCCCTTCCTCCACTCACATTTTAGCTTCCTCTTGGGCTTCTATTTTCACCCACAGCATTCACCGAGCTTTATCCTGGTCCGAGCGATTATCCCAGTTTCAGGAATATCTCAGCAAACCGTGGAAATTCATGGTGTCGCGCGCCACGCAAATTTCTCTATTCAATGGATTGCTTGAGAGCATATACCGAAAACAACCGAGCTTCGTGGAAAAAAATATATTAACACTTCATGTGACATTGGTGAATGGAGTTGAATACATTTTGCAATATGTTATTACCACAAAAATGCAGTTTACAAATTTACAAACACCGTCATGTGTTATATCCATACATAATTTCTTCGCACATATATTCATATAAAAGAGAGAGGAGCGTTAAGGTGGAGTAAAAATCCACATCTATACGTGCACATAAAAGAAATAAAACGATGTGGGTAAGAGGTACTTTGAAAGTTTCCAATAACAAGAACGAACCACTCAAGAAGTTCGACCAGTTCCGGTATTGCAGAGCGGAAATGCTTGGCTGTTAGCAGTAACTTGGTGAAAACCGGTCTGCTCGTCGTTCCCTCGTTTGTACGAGCAATGACGTGGGCGTTTTAACGTGGCTAATGGGGCGCCGTCCTGGCGTCCTGCTACCAACTTCTCAGATGATCGAGTACCCTTGGCCAGTTTAGTGCCCGATGAATTTCAATAAGAAGAATAAAAAAAAAACCAACTTCACACAATGACAATAACACTGGATTAATTCTATTATGATGTTGCAAACAGTGAAGTATTACTTGATCGACAATCAATACCAAACGATGTCACCAAGTTCTCAATTGATGTTCATAATTGAGCTCATTGATGAGCAACCAATTTTAATAATTCCTTGAGAATTGGAACGTAACTGGTCGACCTCGATTGGAGAAACGAGAAAGACGTACCAAAATAGCGTTGTTGCTCACCGATTGGAACATTCAGACGCGGATATACATATGTGAATGTATCTGGTAAAGTCCATGAGACATGAGAGCGAGATAGATAGAGAGACTTTGTAGAGGCGTGTGCCAAGTGAAAGCGATTTTACTACTTGTGTAACACGAGCGGTTACCACTACTTTCAACAGCAACACTAACAGTACCTGTAATAAGTGGCCAAAGACTTTAATAGAGACTGTGACCGTACAAATTCATGGGACAATTCTCACCAACCTCTTTATTTACAGTCTAATATTGTGGGAATAAAATATCACATGCTCTTTGTCGTAGTAACTTCAGTGGTCATTGAAAAATAAAAAAAAATCGACCGGTCATTTCACCGACCTTTCCCCAACATGGGGAAATCCGTAAACTATTTTGGCTGAATAAATTACGTGATATTCATCATGTCACATGGTGATGACAGATTATTCCAAATTATATTGAACTAAATAATATAATCGATGTAGTTTTGATATCGAATGCAAACATGTCTTGATTGTGTTGGGAAATGAGGACGCAATGCGTAGCAGTCCGATGATCCAATCAATAAATTATCCGTACATTCATTAATCCCATTATAACTTTTTCTCCTTTCTATCAGATCCACTTTTCACGACTTGGTGATTATTATCCGATGCCGTGGACGATAATGATTGAATTATTGATTCGACACAGCCAAGTATGTTATCGATATTCGATGCATGGCTTTGTTAATACCATAATGAAACACTTCTATGGTTGATTGAACCTATTCTAACGGTTCGAAACGGTTACCACAATTATTGGAACATTATTATTTACCACACACTTCAACATTGCAGTATTCAGAGGATGAATAAAGAAAAGTGAAGTGTTTGAATACTTTTATAAATGGACGATGAATAAAATTAGTCTGAGGTCTGCAACTCAGTTGTGGAAAAATTGTACTTTATCAGTAGAAAAGAAGAGAAAATTTCAATTGCCAGTAATAATTGATAAGCTATCGTGACTGCTTACATACAATTTACTCATAAAATTCAACAATTAGTAATTTAACAACCGATTTCATCCATTCCTCGTTCATAAACTATTAAAGTTAGTTGGTTAATTGATAAGAGAATGTTAAGAACGAAAGCATTTAGGATATCATCTGTAAATGTAGGCAGATTATCATCACCATTTTTCTATTGTAGCAGTTCACGCGACTCACACCCACTCAATAGCCACAAAACTTGAATAATCTGATATAAATTAAATACATCGTACATTTTCTCATCTGTTTAATTAAATGAAGAAAATTAGCACAGTCACTAAAAGCTTTTTCAGAAGAATAAAGTGACCGTAATGAATCAACGAATTATGAACAGCAGCGATTGATGAGATAATACCGGATAACCTTTTAAATACTCGAGTTTCACCAAAAAATGACTGAAAAAACATTTGATAGAAAAAATTGAAATACTGGAGAAATGTTGCAAAGGCGAGATTTTGCATTGCATTCATACTTGGAAATCTATTCCACAGTTAATTACTAAAACTCATTGAAATCGCAGAAGAGAAAAAAAAGAAAGGGTTTAAGAAATCAGTAATTGCACGATTGTATTTGAAATGAAAGAAAATTCCATTTGTTTAAAGTTCCAATTGCCATTGTAGATGAAAGTAGCGAGGCAAATGTTTGAGATAGAAAATGGAGACAAAGATAACAAGTGAATACGCAGAAAAGCTCATTTTGCAAACTTAAACATGCACTGAGGATGAAAATTAAAAAAGTTGAGATGCACAGAGTGGAATTGCATCAATCCATTAATTAACTAGGTGTACAATATACGTTAATGAGAGATGGCAAAGGAGATACGCCAATGTTCATGACGAACTTGCAAGAAAATCTCCGTCTTATCCAAGTTCGTACAATCATTAGATATAATCAATTACAATAATTGAACATCTTGTGTTTATTTGAAAGAATTTATCGTAGCTGTTGTATCTCACGTTGTCACTTTTGTTGGCAAAGAAAAAGCGGAAGAGTTGAAAAAAGAGAAAAAGCCTGGGAGTCGGGCACGAGGCCAAGACTTGCTCTGGAATTCGGTGAACCTGAGGTTCAAGATAAGCGAATGAAACTCGTTCACGAACTTTGATAGTCGGTACTGAACGCGAGGTAAGTTGCATGAGATCTCTGGTAAAACATTACAACGGGAGTGAATGAAAGTAGAGAAATAAAGGAGCGAATTGGCTATAGAAAACTCGCGTTTCATCGGATATCAATTGAATTTTCTCATTGAACTGCATTAAAAAAGATGAGAGAAGTCGATACGGAAATTGAAAGAATACCAACTGGGAATCTCAACTGAATAACCAAATGAAATTTCGTGAAGAGATTCCATTATTTCAGATGTACCCCATCGAATAATCCATCAAATATTATTAATAATCTTACTTAATCCTTTCTTCCCATCACGTTTCAAATGTTGCCTCCATCATTTCCCATTTCATCTATTCATAGCACCCAAGCTATTCTATACTCACAAGAATTTAACTCAATGAAAATTTAGTCCAATCGCCTTTCGAACTAACTGAATTACGTCAACAAAGAACCGGATGATAGTTAACGGCGTCAGTTTGTGATTGACTTGTGCTGCTCGCGAGTTGAATGAATTTACTGATCTTAGTAAACTTCAACTTATATTCACAAATTAAAAAAAAATGTTTACGAATATGAACAAATCATAATAACACAAATTTATGATTCCGATACTCCAACAAATTTCACATCTCATCATTCAGCAATTATTCTACACTTCTCCGTTGAATTTTTTACAATTCAATGCAATTCTTGATAAAACCCCTTGACAAAGAGTCGCTGGCCAATCTATTTCACTCAAGAACCCTGAGAAAAAAAAGTACATTCATACATTCATCATCATAATCATCGTTGTATTGAGACAAGTGCTCTCATATATATTTCATATCATTTAATAGAAATGTAACGAGATATTTATTTTGAACCGTCTCCATGTACATCATTATTCCAGTTCCATAGCTACCCGAGCAGTTATATGAAAATATCATGAAGAACAAAGAATAAATGGAGAAATTACAATCTCAAGCTGAAGAAACTCACTATTTCTTCAGATACACAAGTGTCGTACTTCATGAAGCTTAATTTCATTCGCCAAGCAATTATAATGCTACAAAATTTCTCATCATTATGCAGAATACCTTCAACAACTCTCGCTTCCTTCCTCAATCCATGCTGGAAAATTTTTAAATCTTATTGATGTTATTTATTACACAGTTGGTAGTGGCACTCGAATACCCATTTGAATCAGAAAAATATTGACTACTTAAATCACAGAATGAAGAATGCAAAACTTGGACTAAACTCATTTTTAAGAGGTCTGAAGCGAAGACCTAAATCTCCATTTCAAACCCGTAAATCCGACAAATAAGTATTCACGAAAAACACACACACACCAGTACTGTGCTGTGCAAGGAACACACATACAGACAGAAATGAATGAAAAATAACACGGTAGAATTCTGGAATGAATGGATGAAAGGAATAGTATTGATATAATTCCGACTTCCCAGTACTGAGGTAGTTGTGTGCGATTACCACATTTATGACGATAATTTGTCGGTAATCGTGTTGTTTATTACTACCCACTCATGGTTGATTTTAATTGTACAATTATTCAGATAATTGAGTGTTATACATCCGCAATTATGGCATTTTTTGCATAATTAGTAAATATTCAATATCAAATTTCAGTGGGTTCTGTATGATACATAAATTCCGTTCGGTGGAATCATTAATATCCTTCATTGTGATTGTTTCAACAACACAGACCGTAATTATTAATAACTGAAATGCAATTTCGTATGCATAAACACACAAATTATTTACCGGAATTTCTGATTGCTTATTAATGGCCACAGGCAAAATGTTGATTCAATAAATTACTGCAAAATATCGTAGAGGGAAAAAAAAAGCCACAAAATTGATCCAGTTAAATTTCACCCTCTTCCCATCTCACCCGGACTGTCGATCGGGGTAGAAAAAAAAAATAAAATCACTCCCCTCTAAAATATCTCAGCCCTCTTTGCCATGTCATTTTGTGTCGAGTTATTACGTCACACGCTAGCTCTTACACCAGTCTAAACTCAATCACCATTTTAATGTCGTAAATTCAGTATGGCTTCAATCTACAGCAATCACCACTGTATAAAACATGTGCATGTGTATGTGAATGTTTGCATATTGAACACGAAATTTCTGAACGTAATGCAGAAAGCTACACATTTCTCGCACGTACACCACTAGCTGGTGACCCTTGCAACCCTACTCACTGGAATAATATCCAGTAATTTAATCTGATTAATCATGAGATGTCCCTCGATTACCAATTCTAAAAAAAGGTTCTGTACTGTTGATATTCAAAATTTCTCATGTAAATTTAATGACGAGTCCTAAAAATCGGGGTCTATCAATTTCATCGTGATGATTTTGTACTTATATTTACATATTTATGAGCTGGAATATTATTAGATGATGTAATACAAGACATTTTAGAGGTCATTATTACATACAATCTTTATGTAACTGAAAATAAGAGAAAAAAAAACCGGACGCCGATATCGTTTACATCTCCTGCCATTTTTTTCCTCCATCTGATTTCGTAGTTGCCGCAGGTGTTGTTACGTGACATCTTTGATTTTAATTTGTGACTTATCTTATTTTATTTCCATGATTCCATAGTCGTATCTGTGACCGAGTTTCCACATATCTAATGAATACCTCACATTTTTAATTACACAACGATTCAACAGCTCGATTTCCTTTTTCAACTCAATTCACTCAGATCAATTTTACTTTATCCAATCTGTCCATTAATCGTTTTCATCTATCTAACTAATATTTCAGTCGATGATTAAAAACTAAATATATTCAAGTTGCACATCATCATTATCCGCTTATTTTACATGCGCATCTTCACAGCAAGGTGTTAACGAAAACATATGAGACGCTGATAGCATTCGCAGAATCATTAAAGAAAATTGCTCGACGAAAGGTATTTGTATAAAGTACTTTTACCACCTATCTCATCCCTCTCCATTTCTCCACCCATCATTTTTTTTTCTACCTCCCACTAACGACGATGCACATTAAAAAAAGATGTATTTCATGCAAATGGCACTGTGAAAAAGTGTATGAATGTTGGAAGAGAATAAAAAAATAGGAAAGTGAAGAAATAAAAATTCACACAGAAATGTATCCTAAATTGCTTAAAAATGTGTCGCTATAATTCATGATAATAATAGATAAATTTAAAAATCAGCAATGAAAATGTTGTTATTCACTTGATAACGTTCTCATACATTTCCATAAATCAAACAAGAAGTAAAAAACAATCCGATCACATTTTAGAATTGATAATAAATTACTAATTCTCCTTCTCCATCATCGCATGATATCGATTTGTCAATTAATCAAGTACGCGGTGGCGAAATGTTCACGAGGACATTATAAAATCGGCCAAGGATTTATTAACACCGAGAGATCACATAGCAAACATCATTGTATTCACTCACTAATGGTAGACATGATGGAAATCACGACAATTGTACATCAGACCGCGTCATATAATGGTTTAAATATTAGATAAACATTTTTCCCCAACTTTTATTCCACCATTAAAATTATTTTTTCCTCCACCTCTTATTTCTCTCACTCGTCAATTTTTATAATTCGACCGATTTATTTACTTTCCTCCCACCAAGCGTAAGAAGAGTCATTTGTGTGGTACGCCATGTAAATGTGAAATGTGCTATAAAAAATGTACGTGTTTGTGTGAGGATAGCAACAAAATAATGAGTGTAAACACACACTTGTCCACATCCACATCTGTATACAAACACAGAGCAATCACTTCTCATTGCATGTATATATTTATGCAAGCCTTGGCACGATTACAACGCGTCAACTGTACATGTGTTTACAACTAGAGGACCATAGACGAGACGCTCTGACGATCATCGAACTGAATTTCACATTAAATCTTATCGTTTACAAAATTTTACAGTTTTTATTATTCATAGTGAGATGATGAGACTGGAAATTATTGGAACATTTCAAATTTATATTCAAGAGATTTGAAGAATTTTTAATATTGCCCTATCGATCATAAATTATGACAAGTTATTGACATGTGTTGGTAAGCTGTAGCTTTGTTACATTGAAGTTCTTGGTGGATCGTTACAGTTTTGATGAGTACTGACAAATAGTTTGGTCTAATTTCAGATTGAATTTCAAGATTGCTATTGAGGAAATATCGTGAATGTATCGATGTTCATAGAAACTTGGGATGGAATGAGATAGCCAGGTGGGAACAACCGGAAGACATCTTCAGTTTATGAGTTTTAGTTGAGATATTAACTCGGAGAAGTAAGTGAAGCATCAAACAACTATGGATGATGCATTTGTATATATCGCTTGATACAGATATGTTTCAACTATGATTTTGCAGACAGTTTCGAAGTGCACTTGGACTTCACCATTGAAAATGTTTCTTTGTGGTTGAGAAAGAGAAAAACAGCACTGAGTAGGGTGAGACAGACATCGAAACATGATAGAACATGCAAAACCATAAATGATCGACATAAATATCTGAATCCATCATAAAAATTTTACAACACTCGTGACCAACAGAAACAATTTTTTTCGTTATAAAATTTTTCTTGGTGTCCTGCATTATCAATATGATTCATAAACGCGATCGAGAAAGAAATCTACATGTTATTTGATCTTTTTTTAACAGTCGATGAAAAGCAACATTCGCATCTGGAGAATATCTGTACAAATTTTATCGTCAATACACAATTTATGCAATAACAAATGAATTGTTGATATAATCAAAGCATAAATTTGATGTTTTATTATGTATATTACACCATGAACAAACACCTAAAAGTCGTAGGGAAAAAGTCGTCACAAAACTGGAAAAAAGCTTAGTTGCAGACAATACAAATGAAAGCGCACTTTGACCACCACTGACACCCGATGGTAACAACTGTGTGGCACAATGCCATAACGCGTTATTGCGTACATTCCACATTGTTGGCCGGTTTATCGGTTCAAAAGTCGAGAAGCAGTTTTCTTCCACAAACGTTTATAATGCTTCTTATACGAGCAAACGTGAAAAAGAGAACGCGAAATGATATTTCTATATATTTCCTCACCAACAATACCAAGATCAACCAGCAGGATTACATACACTGCCACCTTCAGTACCTACAAACGTAGTGATATCAAAATGTCGGTGTCTATTTTCTCAAATAACTCTGTAACATTTGGCACAAAATATCGTTTGACGTCGTAAAAATATTTTACTCATAAAAAAGTGGAAGAAATTGTTGGGGTGTTTGGATTTTGTTGCAAATGACTAAGACCAGTAATGAGTTTTCTATTCTCTTGAGGGATGACTTAATTTCCATGAGTAATATCAGTGATAGAAATTAAATTTCTACAAATATTAACGATTTGTGATAACGTTATGATAGAAAGATGATAATTTACTAAATTTCATTCACACATTCAATATTGATTTATCTCCCTTGTGTAGACAACCAGCCAGTTCTATTTCATTTGTCGTCGAATTTATTTGCAGAGTCCTGTCAATAAAATACTCCAAATGGGAATATTACTGTCAGATTTTTCCAATAATTCTCGAAATAACTTCACATCGATATATATCACAGATAAAATTCACATCTGCAAATCTCAAAAATACATTGGCAATAATTTTCTTTTTGTCATAATTAAGAATAGAAAAATTTTAATATTTAAACATCTCGAATAATTAAACGAGAACCAAGTGCTGGAGGTGAGTGTACACAGGGAGATGCAGAAATCCACCCGTTGAAAAAAACTCATTTCGATAGTACATCAAAAAAAGAGAATAAAGTCACGTTGCAATATTAACCATGAAATACAATAAAAAAAAATTGGTAGTCGCACTGTAGTTTTCAATCATAAAACAGTGACTCGTTAAAAACAAGTCGAAGAATTTTGTTTTACCTAACAATACACTAAAAATAATCACTTTTAAAAAATCAAAAACCTACATCACAATAAAATCGAGAATACTGTAACGATAAGAAATTATATTCGACCAATAATTCCGTTTTCACTGTGCTAAAAACATCTTGCTAAATGACCTAAAAATGATGGACAAAATCCTTAAAAAAATATTAAAATTCTTCATTTTAATCTACTCAAACATTAATCATCATCAACGCATAAAAACTAAATTAATACAAAAAAACTATTTTCTAAAAATTAGTTTCTATCACGTATCTGTCATAAACATTGATATACGTGTTTGGAAATTACAATCGCACCAACTGCAACAACAAAACATTCCGCAAGTGCATAGAGAGATATTGGATTCGAATATTGGATAGAATCAGGTTTGCGCTTAAACATCCCAGACAATTTTGCATTCCATGTCCAACATCAAACACGATAATGAATATATACGTCATGAATACACAGATTTATCCTGATTCTGCGTCCATTTCCACACCTGTCACCAACCGAAACACACGAAATTACTATTCCCATTGAATTTTATACAATATCGTAGATTGTAATGAGTTAATCACATGAATAACGATCGCCTATGCAAACAATTCAATCGCTATTGTTGTCCCTATGTTTTTAAACAAACAATATTGTTACTACCATCATGAATGCATATAAATTAATAGAATTAACGTAACAAGAGAATTATTATTGATGTAATAAATTGACTATTAAGAAGAATTACTACACTGACACTAAAATCATTTTTAATCCTTTCCAACATTTTAATAACCAATATTCAAAATTATCCGCAACTATAAACGACAGTATGAAACGATAAACGACTCATATTTTTTATTTTTTTTTTCTGAATGTTCACACACACACACACACACACACACACACACACACACACACACACACACACACATTCGC
>JABMBR010004754.1:0-21496 GCA_018881525.1 Meteorus sp. PSUC_FEM 10030008
TATATATATAATTATATTCGAGTGCGCTTTTCTCTTCCTCTCCCCATTATCGGTTTACACACTGTGAGTGATGCACCGTTGTAATTATAGCCGGATGATAAATGAAAAAAACGTGGAAAAAAAAAATAAATCCACAGTAAAAAAATAACATAATGAGAAGAAAAGAAATTAAGCAAAGAAATGACAAATAAAAAATGTGAAACGACTGAAACACATACACACACATAATAAGTAAAGTGTATCAGTTCCATTACACAGAATGCACACACATGTGTTTGTATAGTTAGTCACGTTGACGTAAATCAATCAACGCCCCTATTACTTATTGAATTGACAATTTTTATCCGTTCACCAAATAAGGATATTCAATGTCGCAAGTGTTGGAATGATGTAGCATTCCATGTTTGTCTTTATACTCACACACAAATGTGTCTATATGATTCCACACTGATGCAAAGAGTGATTTTAATGCGTCAAAACAAGTGCAATTATTTATAAACAAATAGAAATTAATGGAAGTAAAATTATTCTTGAATTTATTGCGTGACGATTTTTTTTTCTTGCATTTCTTTATTATATAAATTTGTTTTTTTTTTTCCTACACTGAGGTGACTTCAAGGACTTTCACGAAATCTGTTCCTCTTCCTGTCACGTTGATCGTTGTTTCTGTTGTGCGAATGCACAGTTACAATAACACATTTACACGAAACAGTACACGTACGTGTTTATATTGTGTGTGCGAAAAATTAGCTACAGAGTTGCTCCGTTCACTTCGTGCTTCTTTAATTGTTATTTAATTAGTGTATTGTTACAGAGAAAGAGATCGAATAAAAAGATATAAACAGACTTTATATATAGACATGAAAGAGTGTTGGTGCATGGCGAAAAAATTATGGGAGTCGCCTTTTGAACTTCTTCACTCTCTCGCATCTCTACCATCTTTCATGAGATCAATATCGCTTTATTCACTGACGTTATCTTGGTGCGCACGGCAAATCGATCATCCGAGAGATTGTGTGGCGAGCGCGTGAATACGCGAGAGAACAATACAAAGCAGATGGAGGTAAAGAAATGATAGACAAAGACGGATCTAACTTCCAGCGAATATTTTTTCTATTTGTAGCAATTTAGTAAATCATAGATAAAACTATTATTTCAATTGTGTATAGATACAGTTATATTTATGTACAGGAAAGAGAACGTTCAATATATTAACTCTCATCATGTCCCTTGTTTATTACTGATTTTAAACTGCAAAGTACGCGTGCGAATTCATCAATCTTTGTATGCGAGTTAACGCCGCGCGTGCAAGAACAGGCTCCTGATAGATAACGAGCCGCGATCAATTGAAATCAATGGACCAGTTACAGAGTATATATATATATATTTATAGGTAGAAGAGAGTCAGACAGGATGGGCTGCCTGAGGAAAATGAGCGTTTACGAGTCATCTTGTTAATGAAATGTATTGAATGCCGTCATGCTCTAAAGGAAAATCAGATAATGGCAGGTGAAGTCGGTTCTGTGAGAAAAATTGAATTTTAAAAGAGAAATGGCAGATTTTTTTCCTATCTTAATAGTCATTTTTTATGGTATTTTAATTGTTCAATTGGTGAAGGAAATTGAGTAAATGTTCATGGTCAATATTTTACAAGGTGACCTCTAATCACACTTGAATAAGGGATTTCTCGAAATTTCGAATATAAAATTTATCTTCATGTAAAAGAAAGTGCACAGACTATTTTTCCATACATTTTCCATCACGAAAATAATTTTAAACAATAAAATTTTCACCTACTGACACGATGATAAATGCAACAAAATCCCCATCGAATTGTTTTGACATCACCAATTATCACACATTCATATTTACATCTCAAAATTATTCCATTATCAACACAAAACGATTTTTTTATTCCACCCAATTTAATTCAATTCAATAAACTCCATACACACAAACAACAAATCATATAAATCAATATCTACCTACAAACACACAACACAAATCTCCCCAAGAAAAAACTTCTCATTAATTCTGTCATCATCAAGGTCGAGATGAAAGCATAGAGTGAATAAAAAACATTTTTCTGCTGACACACTAATACCTTTCATTTCTCTATGAAAAAAAAAAAAAAATGTATAAAAAAATAAATAACTGAATGATATTTATACACGACCTTGTCTCGTTACTCCCATGCACAACCTCACACACATATAAAAATGATAATTCATCTAAACACAACGTCAGGTCAGAGCATAATGCGGAGAAATTTCAGTCTGCATTCAAATGTTAAAAAAAAAACGAATGACCGTAAAAAATCGAATTGAAAAATACCATCGCAGTCCCATATATGTACACATAATTATACATGTATAGACATGATGTCTCCTATCAAATGGCGTAGCAATTAATAATACTCACATTGACATTGAAAACACATGTTACAATTAATTCAGTAAGTCCAATCGCACACACACTATTATAAATACAAGTTGACTGTACCCACACACACACACACACACACACACACACACACACACACACACACACACACACACAAAGACACAAATCAATGATGAATACATGCGATGTGCTCTCTCGAATAGAATCGAAAGCACCCGTCACTTCTACAACACGTAAACTATCAATACAACACTGTACACAACTCATATATTCATTTACACATATATGAATATACATACGTTTACCATATAGATATATACACAGATTACTACCTGTACATATAAAATATATATTGGCAATGGCCACATGCGTAGGTCGAAAGCAAACCGATTCCGTGACTCGATTCACCGCAATGCCGCATGGCCGAGATGTGCATCGATCTCAAGTTGGCGCATTCAGTCAATTAACAATAAATATAAAGTTGCCAAGACGCTCTATATATAGATTGTATGTGTATATACATGTGTTTATACGTTTATATTTATTTATTTATTTATTAGAGTGACATTGGAAAAGTTGCGGTGACAAGTCGCTTGGACGTTAATAAATTTATAGATCATTTGCCATTTCCGGTCGTAATGATCATGATGCGAAGTGCAATAATCGATGCGTGAATGGAATATGCTGTATGGTTCATAAATGTGTTTGTGTGTTTGTGTATATATCTGTTTGTCATTTATTTGTTCATATTTGTGGGTTTTTAATTGATATGAGATGATATGGGAGATGGGTGTTGTTGCGATGAATGAAGAGGGAGGATTCGCGTTTTATAATTTTGTACCTTCGTGTATGAATGTGGGTGAATATATTTCATGTATAAGTATGTGCGGAAGCATAAGTAAATGGGAAAATGAAGAGGATAAAAGAGGACTTTCTCCTTTGCGTGTTTCTGCCTGTTTGGTGGATTTAATGTCTTACTGCGGTAATGTCCAACTATTGTATGTATATTTGCATAATTCTTCGGTTTTGTTGTGTATTTTTGTTTGTTTGTTTGTTGTTGGGAATGGTCAATCGTGCAGGTAAATTTGTTGTTTCGTGACAAGTGGTGATTTTCGCGCAATGCGCATTATGTTATGACTTAGAAATTACAGGGTTGATGTTGACTGATTGACTTGTGTGCTGAGGAAGGTTGTTTGTGGTGGTTTTCAAAATTGGTGAATTTTTTTTTTGGATTTCACCCAGAGTTTCGTTCATTGCGAGAGAAAATTATGAGTAATTGATGAAGATGGATGAATTATGAATGATATTTCATGACTTAGCATTACTTCATGAATAATTTAGAATGTATGGATGAAATTTCAGTTTCGTAACTGTAATACCAACATTCTCGATGAATAAAATAAATTTTAAGTGGAAGATGCAAAATATGATTATTTATATGCGAAGGAACAATAAATGTTGAATTTTAATCGAAAATATTCATTATTGTTAATTTATTTAAAGTTCAGGGGGCGAATGGCGGTTGGATAAAGTTCAGGGTTCAACCTTGACTAAATTTGGCACGAGATTTTTATTAAAATTTTCAAGAGATCTGGCTGATACGATATGAGAAAGAATGGAAATTTTTCTCACTATCGTTTAAATATATATTCATTATCTATATTTATTTATTATTTTTTTTCTCCCTGTTCAGTTATTGGCCAATTTACCTTCGGGGTAAAAATTATCTATCGGAAAACATCTGAAGATCTTCACGACTTTCGACATACATGGCGATGTAATCACGTGCTCGTGACACATTTCAAAACCACCATTGCATTTGTCATTTATTTATATTTATATATAATTGATTTTGAAATTTAATTTCTTATTTATCATTCATGTACCGCACTCATGATCACGATTTCACTTGAATTAAAAATATAAAGAGACGATGAAAAAAGTAAAAAATGAAAAAGAGTAGAAAAAAAAAAAAAATTGGAACAATTGCGCACTGCGCAATTATCAACGCAGATAATTATTTATTTCACGGGCGCAAAACGTGACAGACCAAATTTTTATACACATTGAGTCAATATCAATCTTAAAGTCGGTTTCACGAGCTACATAAAAAAATACATTGGATGACACCTCAAGTGTATTTATAAATTTCGTAGCATCAAAATTTTAGCCATGAGAAAAAAAATTCGTTCACGGTTCAACAAGTGGAAGAAAAAAAACTGTCTTTCACCATTGATCTTATTTATTTATTTATTTATCCATTTATTTATACTTAAAAACTCGTTTTCTTACATATGGCATTATATTCTTCATCATCTTGAAGGTTATCTTGTTATGGTATAATAACTCAATTCAAATTCATAAATAATTAACCTGAATATCTGTTAAAACAAACACAAGAAAATTCAGTTTCACAAAGAAAAGAATGAGAAAAAAAGTTAAGGCGTGAGAGCACAAATCCATAAATGTAAGATATGCTGTATGAAATGAACATAAAAAGAGAAGAAAACGAGAAAATATATTGAGCAGAGTGCACGAACGTTGATCTTTGCTGAGAGAGCAATTTAATTCATGGCATAACTAGTACACTTGCTTGAACGATCGTGAAAATACCTGTTTATCGTTTTTCTCATTTTTTATTTTATTCTTCGCATATTCCGTTTATACTCTTCTTCATTTTAGCGCTGTCGTTTCTTCATCGTAGTAAAGTATAAAAACCGGTAGTAAACAGCATCCTTATCGATAATTCTTCCTTTACTGAACACTGAGAAAAAGGAAATATCGGAAGAAAATCGTTAAAAATGAATAAAACAATTCATTTATTATCGAATGACTTTGTAATTTTAATTTTGATATCAGGTTGAGTATCAAGATGCCTCATCAATTGATTTTTTTTTTGCTGTACAGAGTTGAGTAATAATATTATGTCACCGAGGTGGTGGAACAGCTTCAGAAGATTGAAATGAAAAAAGAAATCGATAAAATTGAAGAATTATTGGGTAGACAGGAACTTCGATACATGAGAAGGTAAAGACGTTCAGCCTTTGGGCATCGATCTCTATGTGGAGAAGCTTTATATATCCCCCTCTCGTCTATTATGTACAATCGCACCATCGCGACCACACCCGATGTGCCTGCAGAGCAATAATGGGCTCTAACATATAGTTATATTCACCTCGGGCACTTTTCCCTCGTTTCCTATCGTTTCTCACCTTTTTTTATTATTTTCTTTCACTTTTTTCTTCTTTTATTCATTCTCTTTTTTCTTCAACGGTTCAATAATTAAATTACTTCTACCATGGATGATTTATCTTCAATCCTTGAGATATCTTTATATTTATTGAGATATATCTTCACATGAAAATGGAAATAAAAATGATGAACGAGCAGTTGAATTGCACATAATTGCATAAATGTTGGAAGAATTGAATACACATTGATAAATATAATAATTTGGGCACAATGTTGATCAATTTTTTTTCTGAGAGATAAAATGACATGTCAAATAATGAGGTGATTCGAGTGATAAATCAAAATCTTTCTATATCATTACTTTCTTTCAAGTATCCAAGATAGGACAATTCAATAAAATATGAGAAAAATTTTCACTTCACCTCTTTGAGTAATGACTTCATATGCTCTAAAAAAAAATATTTATGTACGATGTTTGTGGTTCTAATGTTACAAAGGAGGCCAACACAACCGCACATATATGCATTGAGGCCAAGTGAATTGAATCAGCGATAATGAAGAAAAAAAAGTAAAATGAAATAAACAATGAAGAAGAAGAAAAAGAACTGTACAGCCAATTTTAGTGAAACAATCAAAAGAGAGAGTTTTCACAAATTTGATAATTTTACTTTGTGTTTATCTGCAAATGTGAATGCAAACTTGAAAATGTCATGAATGTCCAGAGACCGAAAATTGTGAGTCGATAATCTTCATAGTCTCAGCGCCACTGCCGGAAGTATTTGAATAAGTAGAAGGTGAAATTGCGCGGTGCGCCAGTGGATTAACGGTTACACGAGATAATAAGGACGAGTCTCGCGATCCTCGTCGCGTTCTTGTTGCGGTTGTTGTTGTTGAAGTTGTTTGTGCCAAGAGGGCTTTTTCATGTTTTAGCGCCGTGTTTCAGTCTAAACTGCAACTACCGACTGCTCGACTGTTGGTGGTTTAATGCAACCACATAATACAGCGAGAGAGAAAGGCTTCCGGGGTTGTCCTTGAGCATCCGTTCAACCAGTTTCCGCTCATTGCACACGCGCGGGACAATAATAATAAAAGATGTTCACATTTGCAGTGTGCAAAGAAGTTTCTATATTTAACAGACAACTTAATCACAAATGGTAAAATCACTATTTTTATTTTCTGATCTCAAATTCATTCAAAAATAATTCAATAAACAAAATTGAGTTTCACCAAGAAATTAATTGATGCAGAAAAATCACTCGTTAATGAGAAAATTTAATTTACATCGTAATAAAAATATCAAAAAATAATCAACAAAAATCAGTTTAATTCCATCGAATGAATTCCTCCAACCTCATATTCCTCCCCACAATTTTCCCCATCTACAAATTCTGTCAGCACTTTCATTTTCCACTACAAAATATGATTGGCCCATGGAAATATTTCATCGATGATCTGGAGTAATATAAATATCCAAGGTATATACAACAATAATAGAAGGCCAAAGTATATAGTTAGGTCACGATCGACGCCTTGTCGACTTTCGATTTGATCGGTCACACCGCGTGCACAAAACAACTGAGAATCGATACATAATGGTAAATAATACATTGCAAGAGTGCAACATAGTGAGGGGGAGGTGATGGAGAAAAAAAATTGATAAGGTTGTGATATATATTTATATACGATAGAAAGTGAACAACAAATTGAAGTCCGAGAGTGAGTGCATACACAGGGACTCTCTGTGTTTGGACGTTCGGTAATGATCCTCTTGTAGTTGGCAATTATCCTGGGTATTTCTGATTACTCACAGTATGAGTCACACACATACAAAAATTATGTATATATGTATATTCACTTGTTCAAGTATTTTTTTAAGTGGTATAGAGACTGGCGTAAATAATAATAACGAGCAATCATGTGACGTACATGCAAAAGATCAAACTTGTAATTCAAATGACAATTTCGAATATATAAATGTTTGCACATACCAACTTTAATTATTTTATCGCATATATGGACCAGATACTCAAATGAAAACGAAATTAAAAATCATATTATGCATATGTATTAACACAGAGTTATTTATTTATATAAAATGATTGATCCGGAAGTGAAACTAATTGCAAGTGTTCACATGCACGAACTTTCCCTTGTGCCGAAAATGAATTGAAGTCTTTTGAAATTGTGAAAGGGGGCTGGAGATAATTTCAATTTGTATTAGCAATTTTTAAATGATTGTCCAGTGTTATATATTATTTATTGTTCAATTATTATTGGTGGTCGATTGTGTTATTTCATTATGATAGAAAGAATAATAACACAAGATTATTATGTGTGACGTAATCCAATCACAGAATTTTATTCATAATCAAATCTTAACAAACTCATTTCTAGTTCTCAATCATCCGAACTGTTCATACGTTCAAAATAAGAAAACAATTTTTTATAAATTATTATTAAAATTCAATTACAGCATCCGATACACTCAAAAAATAATCGAACAGTACATGAAATGAGAATGAATGATACTAATTGTATTCATTGGATTCGTTCCTCATTATTAATTTCTACATTTGAATCACAAAAGTGATTGTTGTTCAAGAATATTCAAGTCTCTCTTCATTCATTCGCGCGACCTTGTTAGATGTTGAAAGTCATGGTACCTTTTATTTCCCACACACAACAACAATAAAGACAACAACAGCGATCAACAGCAACAATCCAAAGAATCCAAATGCGCGCAAGTGATTTGTCATTTCAGTTGGAGACGACATTAAAGGGATCTTTATATCAGAATTCCAAGTCAGTCATAGGCTTTAACGTGAGAAAGACAAGCGTCACGTTTTCTTTCTCTACGTTTTATTTCTCTTATTTCATTTCTTCATGGTATTACTTTTTCATTTCTCTCCCAAGTCCCGATGTAATTTACGAACACAAATACAGTGGATATTATTATTATATTAAGTATTGCTTGATGACCGAGTCACGTGTCAACCCATATAGCTCAATTGTCGTGTTCTGTAGAACTTCATGATACCGTTGTCAGAGAGTACATTTATGTTCTACAGAAAGAGGGGAATAAATAGGAAATGATACTTGAACTTGGTATATGTGTTTATAAGCCAATACTAAATGATATCCGTGAGCTTGTGGATATATATTTTCTGGTGACTTGGCGCACGCTGCAGCTGACCTCACTAGTGAACGTCTTCATTTGCTTCTCTTGGATATCCGTCGCCCACACTCGACATCCCACTCTCAATTTTCTCTAACTGTCTATACATACAAATAAATGTATGTGTATATATATTTATGGTTATACATTTCAATTGCACTAGTACGAATTATTTCCTCGGAAACATCAGGTATTATTAAGATAAAATGTTGGTGAGTTAGGTCATATTAATATGTGAAATTGTTTCATCTAATTCATGAAATTCCAACGTGCTCAAATGAATAATCAACAATTGTCTTTATGAATTTATTTTAATTCTTGTTAATCATCTCTTAATTTATTCACAACAAAGATCAGATTATCCACTCGGTTCAACCATTCCTCATTAATTTCCGTCATCACAAGTATTAAAATATTATTAAAAATTTGATGCAATTGGACAATGTTCTTCCTGGTAGAGAGGGCAAGAATATAAATGCATTTGCATATATACGTGAAGCTCGTTGATATGGTCACAACAATTTTTTATTAATGAAAAAACCAACGGAGCACACAACGTGTAATTCTGGGTGGTCCCCATCTCCACATATATAAATACAACATAAATGCATCTATATGTGTGTATGGATTGTATACGCTCGCGGCAATATATATTCATAACGTATCCGCACTATGAAGAAAATAATACGCCAAGCGATCCATTATATCTGCTCAATGTATATGCGAGTATAGTTACAAACCGTTTGCTTACAGTGGATCAACACTGCCTCGTTGTTCCATACATATTCATATATATAGGTTTTACAATTCCAACTACCGCCTGACTCCTTCAACTCGTTATTACCAAGACATCACATCTTTTGTTTGAGAAAACGGTGGAAAAAAAAAAATCAAGACGAGAAGAAAAGCTGTATATGCAAATTTTACATGAAAATTCCTTCACCTGATGGTTCACACACACACGAATGCTCTCACTCTCGTTCATTTGAATTTTCTTTCTTTTGCCCCTGTATTGCTTTCATACGCCCGGAAGAGTTTATAGCGTTATAACCATAACACACTCGGCCTTGTCCGGAAAACGGATCGGTTATCTCTTGTGAAATTGATACTGCTAGACACTCATAGTTATATATCGAAATGCAAGATCTTTCGTTATACTCTTCAACAACTCAAGGTGTATGCATACAAAAGAATATGGGACGAGTTTAGAAATTTTAGTACAGTTTGGGTGAATTGGAACGAGACTTGTGTATAAAATATAGTGAAGATGCAAATGTTGTTGGATCTTGTGAGCATAAATGAAGAATAATGAAATGAAAAAGTGGATGATGATGAGAAATGAAATATAATTTACATGTGCAATTATTTTCGCACGTGCGACCTTACTGTCTTCTTTCACAGTCTGTTATTATATTTCTGTTTCAACTTCACCAGCAACTGTAACTTGTCTGTCTCATGATTCATCAACAATTGTGAATAATTTCGAGAAGTCAATTAGAATCTCTACAAATCGTTCTATAATTTCCATCAATCAGATTCAACTCATTAATTTCAATTTCAATCGTAAACAATCGGAAGAATCACTAACATTCGTTCCATAGAGCAGCAGAAAATGGAGAACTGGAACAAACTGTCAAAATTTTGTCAATTGAAGATCATCAAATAATCAACTTCATATCTCTGATAATTTTCGCATCAGATGCATCAACAGTCGTAATGCAAATTCTTCAGTGCAGGGTCAATCACCATAGCTGGCATAATCTCTGCCTACTTGTTACAATTCTCCTAGAGGCATTCGAAGAATAATTCATGATCATTCAGATGATACATCAGGCAAACCTGTGAATAGCTAACACATATAGGTTTATATGCACTTGCCAATATTACATATGATATGAAGGAAGAATCACCTGGTAGAGGAGGTTATATAGTTACAATGTGGAAACATATATGGTATATAGCACACGAATCTGTTCATGCGGAATAATATAACGTGAGAAGTAGACATTCAGCAACATGTAACCCGGATGTGACTCATAATCGTTAAATTACCAAGTGTCTAATCGTCACGTTCATTTTAATATCTCGAGTTGTTATTTCATTTCATTACGTTTTATCATTTTTATCTTCTATTTATTTTCCATCACTTCAAAACAAACCATATGTGGATACTCTGGAGGAAAGTGTATACTAAAACAGAAACGATGTACAAGTCAAGAAGAAAATTCTAAATATATATTTCCAGGTCAAACTCATCGACTCTCTCGCAGTCCCTATTTTGGTAAAGACATTTAATAGATATATGGGTTATATAGCATCTTCGTTTCAACGATCATTTCATTCATTGAAGGTAACTACTGATACAGAGAATACCGGAAGGGACAAACGGAAGATTGCCATGATTAAATGGTTTAAAAACCGTTAGAAAAAAGAGACATAAATCTGATGTGATCGTTCGTCAGTGTGTGTATACATTAACAAGCGAGAGTCATCTACAATTAACTAGCGCCTACTTTTTTTTTCTATTCAGTTTCCATTCTGCGTGTCCCAAATTTTCGTTGGGCCACAGTTGTTCAGTTAATCTCCACTCACTTAATATATCTACAGTTCAGATATGAGTAAAAAAAGAAAGAAAAAACACTCAACAAATCGAATGATCATCGTCATCATGATTCACATTTCTTGGATATTGAATTGAATAGGTCAAGGACCGTTACATAGTACTCAACAAAAGGTTGCAGCCTCGTCCTTCATAGCACACTTGAATAGTCACTGTTTTGTATTTGAATCTTGCTAATTTGTATTACCAGTTCATTCAATCATGAAAATTCATTCTGGAACAACAGAGTGAATTCTCACGTCATCTTGCTATTATCTATTTTTGCCATGTGCGGCATTTTTAGTTTTCTTGATAAAAATATCATTAATTCCCTCACGTATCTAATTAATAGATATAATCAAGCACAAGCAACTTTCTTTCATTCATAACAATAAATACAGAAAGACAACGATTACCAATGAGATTCACTGCAACTTATCCACCCATGGAGTTTGATGAACAGAGAACAGAAACCGTTAGTTGTCTAACCAAAAGAATCATGACCTCTTCTCAATAAGTTTATATGGGGACATTACATGTGTATGTATAAGAGGAAGTTTCCTATAGACCTGTTGATAGAAACGATTCTTAATGTAATATACAATCCATACATTTGAGTGAATGATTAATTGTTCTGTCGACATTTCGTCTTCAAAGACTGTGAAAACATGATTTCGATTCACCTGTGAATCTTCATTGTGTATTGAAACTGCTGAAAGAATTTATATTTGTATGTTTGAATATACGAATGGATATTTCATGATCGTATATAAAGATCGTTGAGAGATTAATACCAGTTGCTGATATGACAATGTTATTCAACAAAACATTGAAAGTATCTATTCAAATGTGTCAAAAATTCACAGTATTTACAATGTGATCGTTGTAACGATTGCAAATATAGCTCGCGTACACTTTCTACATGGGTGAAAGCACAATAATATACACTAGAGTATAGTCAATGTGTGTATAAGATTGCAAGCTCAGGATTAATAGAATTCCTGATGTGAGATTACCGATCTGTGTGCAGGCTGATGGTGATAGATGGTAGGAAGTAAATATTCACTATTATAACTTGCTGTCCAGAGTGAACTTATCTATACATATGTGTAGGAGCTACCACACATATCGTTTTCAACTGTTCAATCTATTTATCTCTTCACCTTTATGTATGTGAGTAGGTTCGTTATTATACGTTGTCGGCTATCTCCGCCATAATTTAAGAGGTGTAGGAAAAAAATTTCAACAAAAGAAAATAATCGTGTGGTAATTTTATAGGTTTTGAATTTATGGTTTGGAAATTATTGTTGGACAAAAATAGAGAACAAATCGAATTATGATAAAATTATGCTGGAATTTTTTATGTCTTTGTAGAGATCGTTGAGAAGTTCGAACTCATGATCTTGTGAGTGGAGTTTTTTTTTCGTGTCGTGAATGCAAAGTCTGCAGGTGAAACTGTCAAAAAGAATTGGTAAAAAAAACCATCACATAAATCCTGGAATATCAGATTCTCGTTTATTCCAGAGCTTTACGCATAAATGTGCGAAGGGGAGGCCTTGAAACTAGTCGGGGATCTGCGGCTGTCCTGGTAATCCTCCATCCATGATCTCTATCTGCCTTTCATGGTTTCTATGTAGTATGAGCCCTCTTTTTATCTCTCTTCTTTCGTTTCCCCCTGGGAGAATATCATCGATAAGCCGCGCAGAACGAAAACGTAACCTCTGTCACCCTTCCCTCACGCCTAGGGTTTTCGTTTATGAATCAAGAACAAAGAACGCTAATGGACATCCAGGAATGAGGCCTGCAGGGTATAATTTCATTTGGCGAGCTAACTTAAGTTCCTCTCCCTGAAATAATTCACATAATTTTCGTCTAGTCACTAGTGAGTGTGGTCATTCATATGATGACTCATCCGTCACTTGCCTTGATGTGAATTAATCTCAATTTAAACATAATGTTACAGACATGTACAGTATTGATATGAAAATTCTGCATTTAACAAGTAAATGATGATAACGAGGAAGATTTTGATGATCGTGATGATATGACAGGATATCCTTTTTTGATTTGTTTTGTTTTGTAATTTTTTACAACCGAATGAACTGCAAATAACTTTCGCTTGGATTAATCTAGTACAAGGTAAAGTTCGTGTGGTTTCCTCCTTCAGTGTGATATACATGAATGAACTTGAATGGGATTGATGAATAAAACAAAATGAAATTCTGACAACTGTCTAGAACTCTTTTGATCCATAATTTTGACAGAAATTGTTTGAGACATTGTGATGTAAGAATTTTTTTCTTCACGCATGTCACGTAATTTTATCTTGAGTTCGAAGAATCGCTCTTACGAGAGAAAAAATTGTGGATGAATCCTAAGATTATTATTTAATGAGTAGCAAAACGAATTTTAATTTTATATGCATCAAAATTTTTTTATTTATCGAGGGTGAAATATTTCTTTCAATAATTAATATAAAAAATATTTTTGTTCATAATTATCAGGCAGGTTCGTCCTCACTTTTTGTCAGTGACGCAGTTATTCTTCGTAATCTTTTCGAAAAACACTTGTGTTTGATTTAGAGCAATAGATTATGGATAATTGAGATTAATTTTCCAGAAAAGCAATAGAATGGAAGACTTTGAGCTCGCGAAGACGATCAGTCACAGCCGAATATCACAGAGACATTTTTATAGTAAGACCGATTGGAAATTCTACAATTGTTGGTTTATTCTGTGCACATACAGATCGAACAATTCTTCGAGCTTGAAGCCAAGTTGTGGTATAAAATAAAAAATAGTACCAAATTGGTTTAACAATTCCCACAATTCTCTGAATCGAAATCTTGCCAAAGAAAAAGGACGACTAATGATAAGAGAAGAAATAAAACTTTTGGCTGCAAACAAAGCTTTTGGCAAATGTACCGGAATTGTTCCAAGTGTAACAAATGCTCAAATTTCCTCATCTCATCTTGTGTGGCGTAAAACTCCAATATATTTTCTTCTATCACGGATATCCGTAAAACAATCGTACTGGGGTAGAGAGCAAAAGCTTCAACAACTCAAATATAGGGAGTGTAAATCAATTAAGTGCCAGGATGTTGGAAGAATTGTGGGTATAATAATTCTGGACGTGATAAGGTTTCATATACACAAGGAATCATTTTGGTATATGTGGAAGTCATTGAGTTTCATGCATTAGATACATCCTCATAACGAACAAGAAGAGAAAATTAAATCGCGGAGTGATATCCTCATATCAGAAGTTCTTGATAATATTTACGTCAAAATAATGAAGTCTCCTATCTTTATCATTATAATTCTGAGTTCTTCGTCCAACTACAATTAATTTCCTGTGCAGAAGTCAAAGAGCTGGAAGTTATATCGCCAGACGATAAAAATGACCATTGAAAAAAAAAAAGAAAGTGAATTTTTTGGTTATTTCCAAGAATTAAATTTGCTCACAACACGAAAGTAAAATTACCAAACTCATTCACTGAAATTTCGAATTTTTTCCAAACCACTTCAACATCAAGTCAATATAAATTTCACAATACAAAAACCCATCATTCCCACTGACTCTCATAAATATATCTCTGAAACAGTGTAAAGAGAATGAACTCTCGTAGCGCACAACTCTCTCAACTCATTTGCTCGAGGCGTTGGACGATGACAAATGAACATTGTCGACCTGACACACCCTTACGAATTGTAACATTAGTTGTTGTTCATCAAAGTGGCATTTCCGTTAGTTTCGTTATGCATTTTTGCTACCTTGGGCATATTGGCATCGTCGAATATTTCCTAAGTAAACATGTACATGTTTGGATTTATAAATAGAAACTTTCGCGAGCAATTATATAGATTAATGGGTGTCATGTTTGTTGTATGATTATTTATGGTGGTTCAAATCGCTGATTTCATTACCTCACAATTTGTATCATTTGAAAAAGAGGAGGTAGAGGAAAAAAATTCAATAATTATCCAAATCGTGAGAGTAGTAATGAATTACGAATTTTTTCAACTAAGAAATATTCTTCGTTAAACATATTATTAACTCCATACATACAAACATTTCCCGCTTTCACTTGTCAATATATATGGGAGGATCTCATAATGCCACAATATATATTTCTAAAGATCTGTTTCCGCAGTACTCCAATCAAATATCACGAAACTCGATGGATGTTGTAACATTGCAAAACTAATATTACCTAAGCCAAAGAATAAACGAAAGAAGAATAAAAAATATCATCATTTCTTCTATTTCTTTTTTATAGATCACGCGATGCCGCCGCCTGATCATCACTGTCAGTAGTTATAGGCCTGAAAGAAATGGCCTCGATCCTTGGTGATGGCACGGGTCCAGGTGGGCCCGGTCCAACGAGATGTCTCCTTCTTTTACAAAGAGCCTTGGCCATTCAGCTAAGTCGTGGACCTCCACCTTCAGTGCTCATAGCAAATCAACATGATAGCTCAAAGGAACATCCAGCAGATGAGATGTGGATGTACGATAAGGGCTACAATCTCTTCCAAGTGAGTACCAATTCACATTGAACAAATCAATCACGATGTACATCATAAATCCTTGCTCACTTCTAAAATATGTGGAAAGGGAAGAGACAAGAAATGAATTCAGATCGGTAACGTTGACAATTATGTCAATGCAAGTCTTTAAAGTTCTTAGCTTGAAGATTATAATGTTCTTGCCGAATATTTTTCTGCGATGGATTGAAGAGTAGAGAGAAAATTTATGTGATAGAGAGCAAAGTTTGAAACTACTTTTTTCCTTCATATATTATGAACTAGTAATAAACTTCGGGGTCAAAGTGATTGATCAAGTCTCTCATACTCATCTTCTCATGTATTGTTCACTCAGTAGTTTACAACGTAACTAGAAAAGCACCGTTGAGCCACAATAAATTGGTTACTGATTGGTGTCCCCGTTATATACTTTGAAAATACAATGACTTATGAGCAATTTTGCGAAAGCTTTCAAGTGCGGTGAAGTTGTCAGTCATATATCAAAGCCAATGTATATAACATGGAGCGAAATATAATGCGCAACTCACTTCGTCATATGCAGCCGAGATATTTTATCAATACGATTGGAAAATAATTAACCAAAGTGCAATTGTACTGTCAGATATTTAAAATTAAGGATTTTAATTACTTTGAATTCATAATTCCTCTATGACACTTCACTTATTTAATTATTTCTCAAGCATCCTTAAAAAAGCTTTGCACAAGCGTGAATCGAGTGTTTGGAATATTCACCCTCCCCCTCTCAACAAAATATCAAAATTGGACCATCTCCATTCAATTTTACAAGTGAGCACTTGGAACCAGCGCAGACGCGCACTGCCACGGCGCCAACTCGGACAAGTACACACTTGATATCGTCCACCAAATTTGCTTAGTACATCTGAAAAATATATTTTAACAACACAGCGCTGATTCATGAAAAAAAAAAAAAAATAATACTGATAATAACAATAAATTTAAATAGAACGAAAGGAAATTTTAACAATGGCGCATGTTTGAGCTCAATTTTTTTGTCACTTCTTTAATCGTTTTTTTTTTCCTCCTTTCTTCGTGGCGTTCAATGACCCAGTTGGCAGAAAAACGTTCAGCAATTCAAGTGTCTGCTTGACTTCATTACCAACAAATTCTTTGGATATTGCGTAACAATGAGAGCGATAAATTTTCAATCGTAGAAATTTATAGGTTTGTTATTTTTACAAGGACATGATATATATCATTTTGCAATTGAAATCAATCGCAATGTGTATTATTATCGTTTCTTAGTAGAGCATAATGGCGAATTGAAATAAATTTTGAATTTAAATTCGTTTTTTTTTTCAAACACAACTAGACATAAATTTACATTACGTAAAATAAAATAGATTTTCGTATTATTGATTCTTCATTATTCAAACTGAATAATAATTCTCCCTAAAATCTCCATATGCGTGACAGGTATTTCTTATAATTAATTGTGATGAATATATAACGGAATACAATTCATGTGCATGTACATATGTATTATATACATCAGCAAATGTTCTTCATCCGGTTCGTTAAATATTAGAGTGTCTTTGACCAGACTGCAATAAAATATAATATCATTTACTGTTATAAGTAACATATATACGCAAATACCGTTTTTTTCCTATTTCAATTTCATGGTCGATAACGATATGGATCCAAGTGATCTCATATCTAGCTATTCCCAATATATCATTACACATTTTTACGAATGCTTGAATCAATAAGAAACCTGACGATGGAAAAAAAATAAAAGAATTTTATAATTATAATTGACAAATATAAAAATGAATAACACGAGAAAAAATGAATTGAGATTGCTGGGAGGATAAAATCAGAATGAAATGATTTTTTGACTTTCCTCTCATGATGACTTGGAAAAATAAAAATAATCAATGTATTTAGTTAGGAACTTTTGGTAGCTTCTGACAGACGTATATGCAATTTAATAATATTTGCCAAGTAAGGAGAGATCTTTGATTACATGTCGGCAATGAATGTCGATATATACACATGCAAGGACCCTCTTCACGTCCACACTAAATGACTTTGCAGGAAGTACAAATATATCTACGCCTCGTCACCACCCACAGTCTGTTCATATAGATTCCTTTAGCAGTTGCAATATCGATTCAACTGAGTGGAGAGACATAAAGAGAGCGAATATATATGAGAGACTATATATATTTGTGTGTGAGTATAGAGTAAAGGACGCAGGAGTCTGCAGGGCATTGTTCCGTTTATCAAGTATTCCTTTGAATTACTCCGGCGCAATGTTGATCTTATGACGCGATACACATTGTAAGTAAATCAAAATGAAGATTGAAAAATTAAATGAAATTGCACATATGTATCCATGCGTTCATTAATATTTGTCCTCCAATGTCATCAGAAAAATTATTTATTTGCAAATTTATCATTTCAAAAAATATTATAACTCATTTTTAATCATTAATTTTTTATTCACTCCGTCACTTCATAATGAATCAATGAGATGTACAATTTATATCTGATGTAATATTTATTCAACTTTCGAGACTGGAAAAATTAATTTAACTGGAATTGCAAGAGTTGACGAATAATGTCGTTTGACACTTTATTCAGTTAATGATCAATGATGTTGGATAATATAAAATGAATATTCAGAGACACATTTTTTCGTATCTTCACAGTTTAATTATTCACATAGTTAATAAACATTCCCATTGATCCTTTGTGAATAGAATTATTATTCAACAAATTCGATAAACAAGAATCATTGTCATTTTATACTGTAAAATTATTTTATACTCCAAGCTGACTGAATGAAAAATACCATTTTATTCACGGATAACAAATGTGATTATTCATGATTCAATAAACGGGAAGATGAAAAAATATTGAATTCTTGTTTATACGCATATATATATTGTACTTTTACGATCCTTGATCGATCTTTTATAAATATATGTAGTTTATTCCCGGAAAGCATCGAGTCTATGGAGGGCATTGCCTCTTGTTTGTTGGCTCACGCACGGCTAGTCGAGGTTGTATGAGCGTGCGCGAGGATAAGAACTGCTGCCACCGCGCGTGGAGGAAGCCAAAGAGACGTGCGCGTGTACAATCTTGTATATATACTGTAACGTTCTTCTCTCTGTTGTATAAAGAGTATTTTTCGCTTGAGAACGCGACCGGACGCAGGATTATACTCACCCGTTGTACATTTATATACAGACATACTACATATGTGTGTGTATATATATATGCATAAAGATAAGAGAGGCGTCTCCTCTGGGGCACCGCGGCTGAATTCCCTTACTCGGCAACAGTGAATTACAAAGTCGAGACGGCCTTCGGCGAGACGCCATCAATTTTATTTTATTTCCGCGCGGTAAAGAAGCGCGGAAGGATATAATATTATGCATAGTAGTAACAGTAGTGGTGAGTTTGTTAAACTGCACCGTTTTCCGAATTTTATTCACTAAAATTCATTTTCCTATCGCTTATTTTAGCCATCTCATTCATGTTGCCTCAACAATATTTTTTTTTTATTCACGAAGCACCCATTGTTGTACAATGTTTAATAAATTTTCATCACTCTACTAATTAATTATTCAGTTGAAATTATTGTTGATAGAAAATATTGGAAATATTGATAGACGAAGTTGTGCAAAATCAAAGGGAAATATGTTCTGTTCAAATTAATCAGCTTTGATTAGTGGTAAAAGACAAGAAATTATATTCTGTACTTTGTAGCGATATTTTCAGACAGGTATAAGCGCATTAAATCCGTTGACGTGGGATTAGAAGGAAGAAAAAAAAAATCGCCGCTGCTTTCAACGTGCGTAACGTTTGACAGACTAAAACCGCTAGGCGACCACTTTCGCTCACCCGCTGTTGCTCTATAATATAATGTGGAGTAGATAGCGAATGTATGAATTATGAATATATATATTTATAGATAAATAAATGTATGGGTGTGTGTGTGTGTGTGTGTTTAAGTTGATTGTTGAGGACGAGATCGCGTTAGACCACACTAGACGCACCACGTGGCTTTCTGTGGCTCTCAAGTCAATATAATCAGGGAGAATTGACCATATAGAGGAGACAGTGTCTTGTCGCACTTTCACTCGTCACTCTGGACTGATATTACAGTCTAACATTTGCATATATTTATGCTGGATGATGAATAATAATTAATATATCAGCGATGAACGTTCTCCATTTTGTCTCAATGGAGCAATTCATTCAATGTTGTATTAAATAATTTTTTCATTTGCAATGCCGCAATTCATGATGATATTTCTTGAACATTATTAATCAATATTTAAATCTCGTCTGTAGATATAATCCAGTTGATTGATTGGTTAACGATTATTGAAATGAGAGTCTGAGAAAAAATTATTACAACCAGAAGATTTTAAATTTAGTTCGGATCAACAAAATAAAATTATTCCGAATTTAATTTTGACATTTCGTCCTTTTTCTCGTCATCTTTCCAGATAATGTTTTAGTTCAAATCTCGGCTTCATTCTGATTTTATATTCATATTTTAAATGTTTTTACCAAGTAGAATATAGATAGGTACCTTGAAAAGAGGTTTACGATGTTGTTGAAAGACGTTGTATTACATCTCACGCAAAACCATTCTCTCTTTCTTAGTTGCACGGTATATACATACACATACAGATATAAAGAGAACAAACTCGACAATGAACACTCCCTTGAATTCAAGTTGGCGCTTGTGGTCGACATACTCTCTCACTCACTTATATTCTTTTGAATATTGCATGTATTGAACTTTGTATCTATGCGCGTAATACTAGTTGCCTACGAGAAGTTTAATACCAATTCGATACTAATTCACATTGAGTATGTATTGAATGTATTTAGTTAGTAAATGCAGTTCATAACAATGTACATAAAAAGATTCTGATAATACACTTCAGCTAACTGCGGTTAAGTGCTCCTATTGTTGTAAATAGTACAGTTGTCAGTTATAACATCAATCAGCGTTTAAACTATCCATAAAAATTTTAAATCTATTGAATTCTACGATTTTTCCCCGTCCATTTCTACCGTTCACAAAACTATCCCTGAAACTATCTTAAAATTTCAAAAAATCTTCTGAAATACACATTATGAGACCCAAATTCTGTGCTATCAAAATAAAATTTACTAAACATTTAAAATTCACCTTTTTTTTCACAACAAAGCATTCAACAGAAATCAATTGAAACAACTACAAATTTGGCAACAGTACGAATTTACATACCAATATCATCATGGTATTATGCAACATTTTTTATTCATCTGACATAACACAAAATTTCCATTTGATTCACCAAAAAATTTATCAATTTACATCAATTACATAAAAATATAAAAATAGAAGAATTTCTTTAAGCGAATGAGGACAAGGCTGCGACAATCTTGTATAATATCTTCACCTCTATTACGTATAAATGCATACACTTAAAATATTCTCATATTTATGTATAACGGAATATTCGTGTGTGGATGCAATTGTATCTAGTAGATACGGACGTACTTGTCAAGACTGCAGTAAAAGTAGGTAGATAGGTGTACTATAAGTATATA
>JABMBR010004755.1:0-21483 GCA_018881525.1 Meteorus sp. PSUC_FEM 10030008
AATGTTTAATTGCTGTTAAATAATTATAAATATAAAAAATTATTTTCATTTAATGGTTGGGATTGTTATTTTGCGGGTTTGTGTTGTGGTGTATGTGAATGCATAGAAATATGGAGGGTAGTTTAGGAGTGGCAATAAAAAGATACTTTGTTCTCAGGGTTGACATGACCACTCACTCACTCACTCACTCACTCACTCACTCACTCATGTGCCCATTTTTTTTTATATCTTATTTACAACTCTTTTATTTTTCGATTCCATTTCAATCACTATCCGGCGTGTCTATTTAGTCATGAAAATGCAGTAAAAGGGAAAATCTGCTGTCGAACCAGTGAAAGCAACGAGTCATATAAATACTTGGCATTGTCATTTGTTGAGAGAGCAAAAAACACATAACCGTCAACATGAAAATATTCTACGTTCGAATAGCACAAAATTTTCGTACAGAAAAAAAATAAAGGAACATTCATTTGTCATTCCCTCTCGATGATTTTGCAATTTTTTTTCCATCCCTCTATTATTTCCCTGTTGGAACTTCTTTTTTTTTTTTTTTTTTTCGTTGGGGATATCTTGGACACGTGAAGTAATCTTCGACATTGTTCCATGCAACTCTCATCATGGTACATTGAAAATTTTTTCCCTGTGGCCATATTGAAATTATTTTTTTATTTCTCTTCCATCACACAAAGTGAAATCTTTTACACCAACGTTTTTATACATTTTTTTTAACCATTGGATGTAGAAATAAAATGAAGGACTATCCATATCGTTCAAATTGAATCATTATCGCATTGAAATTGCAGAGAAAATGTTACATCCACATCGAGTGTGCATATAAAAATATTTCATACATAAATTCATCACAATCTTGCTGGATAAAAAAAAATATAACAGCGAAAATTCATCTTCATAAACTAAAGGGAGAAATATAAATCACTTGGAGGTATGAGAAAAAGATAGAAATTCCTCTCTTTGTCACAAGGGAAAATAGCGAAACACCACGAGACTGATCATCATTGTTTCCTCTTATTTTTTCATCCCCATCCACCGCACCATTCCTCCAGCTTCTGTTTTATTTCACATACACGAGACATTACACTCGTTCGATTGCAGGAGAAAACGACGATTAAAAACAATTACTCCCCTGTCGCAAAAGCAATTCCAAGATCGACAGCGAAAGAAAAGCGAATGAGTATGTGACAGAGAGACAGAGATGTGATACGCCTTGTCCCGAGAGGAGACAACTTTCATTGCGAATGAGAGACAAGATAAAGTCCGTAACGGTCGCGAGTTGATGCTTTTATATGTCTATATATCTCGATTCGGCAGTAAGTCCCCCCAAGGGCACAAGCAGGCACAAGCAGGCACAAGCGCACCGCGCGCGAGAGCGTCATTTCATTCGCAGACTGCCGATATCTGGTGGTGCTCAGGCGATTCCCCTTTTTGCACCATTCTATATGTATACATGCCAAAATATCTCATTCCCAAAACTGCCTGGGGCAATGGATGGATTACAAACCTATCTGTTATCCACTGTCTGATATGTTTCTATAGTTACACAATGTGTGTTTGTAACAATTGCACAGTAATTGCTCGACGTATCTACACGTTTGGATTTTTCATTAAAAATATTTTTTTTTTCCATCCATTCTCTTCATTATTTCGTATGAATTATTTTCGTAAAATAAATCACGTGATCCATTAATAAACACGAGAACCATCTCTGCCGCGCCATCAACATCCATATCATCATCATTTCTATCAGTGCTCACTTACATCAGTACCATTACCCAACGCCTCAGCAGTAGTAGCATACCAGCGCCTCTTAGTCTAATTGAAAAGTCGGCAGAAATTGAAAATTGCGATCGCAAATTGCAAGCTGCTTTAGGCGAAGGCAAAATAGAACGACGAGCTAGCCAGAGTGAGATCGAAAGACACTGAGAATATTGCTGTATATATATAGAAGACGAGTTTGTACGAGCAAAGAGAGATAAAGAAGAGGGTGGTGTTGAGACCAGGACGGAGAATATAGAAAAGGTGAGAGGAAGACAGCACGAGAGTGCGAAAATGCACGAGTACGAGAGAGTGTTCAGACTGGCGTGTCGGAGCACGCTAGAATGAAGATTCACTGTTTTTGTCTCTACGCTTCCGTGCTTGTAACACACAGACGTTGGAATATGCAAGGTGGTAGGGAAAAAAAAGAAACGAATCGAGAGAGATGGAGGGTGAAAGAAAAAATCAAAAAATGAAAAACATCGACACAATAGAATCGTCAATTGTTGACGTTCTATATGTTGAGACGGTTGTTGGCTCATGTAGAAACACGTCGGCACCTTAACACGATGAGATATTACACGTACGTTTGTGAGTATGTTTATTTATTTGTGTGTTAGTTCATGTCCATCATTAACATTTATACATGAGTGTACGTAAAGATCTTTGTTGAGCTGGTGAATAAAACGTCATTGCTAAATTAAGGAATGTACATATTCTCGCGCTCGAATGCAAGAGTAAAAGGTTTGATGAATAATAGGAATGATGAGGAATGTTCTATGCAATAGCTGAAGAGAGTGAGTGGAGAATTGCCTGTTGGATTAATAAAAGGATATGTAGGATCGCACGTACTTTCAAACACAGACATATCCCATACGTGTGTGTCTTTCATTATCTCCATTCTCGTAAGTAAAAGCGTCATGCACGATTTCTAGTCTCGCACACGCGTCCGTCGTTTCCTCAAAAGCGTTATTAATTTTTATGCATTTGTTCAACAACCCGTCCCCCCACCCTATTTATACACTACATACAAATTTTCAGCTTTACTCTTCCTCCCTTTCATTTTCCTTCCAATATTGAATTCACGAAAAGAAAATGAATGGACAATTTTTTTTTTCCTCTTTTCCCTTGGATTTTGTGCTGTCTGCAACTTTCTGACGAATTTTTCATATCCATATATAAATTTTTTATAAATAGTAAGTTTTATTTATGTTTAAAGAATGCTCGTGGATGAAGATATGTACGGGTAAGATATTTGAATGAGGTGAATGGATATCACATGTAAGGGACCAAGAGACATATTTATTTGACATGCAACACGACTGCACCCAAGTTTCATTAATTCAAGATCTCGCAAAGACATACAATACGCCATCTCATTCTCTGTACATGAATGAATACATATCTATACATATATGGATAATGTCGGTAGATAAATGAAAAATAAATGAAAAATAAATGAAAAATAAATGAGAAATAAATAAAAATTTGTCATTGCTGCCATTGAATTTAATTCAAATTTATATTTGAAAAATCTGGGGCATTTTTAATTCATACGTGTGGTTTTCTTCCACATCAACCCTCGCATTTATGAGTCCTTAATTAATTTTATTTTTTGACCCTGATGATAAAAAGTGGAATGAATATCTGTCTTGTGAGGATTAATCTTATTTGTTGCTATTTATTTCTTTACTTTCTCTTTCAGAAAATACGAATTGTGTTTGATTAAAACTCCATAGGACACATAGAACTGAAAGCAGATTTTATATATGTAGAGGTCGTGGGTTGTGCGATATCGGAGATGGCGGAAATTTCATTTACCCCCTCGCAGAGTTATCTAAGAGCAATACCGGGTGGCCTTAATGAAACATTCAGTCGTGAGAATAGCTCAGTAATCTCGAAGGGTTGGACGTATGAGTGAGAGAGAAGTTTTACGCGAGAGTATGAGAAAAGTAGATGAAGAGCAAAGGGTCTGATTCCTGGCAATGCAATTGCACATTTAAAGTGGCATTTCCCGGTTATTTCGCTGTTCAACGTCGCCCGATTTGTCCTTCGTCTCTTCCTTTCCCGTATTTTCTCATCCCTTTCTATCTTGTCATCATCAACTTCGATCCTCACTCCGGTCGTGCAAGAACGTTTCTCATTTCCAAGAATACTTTCGACTTTTCATAGTCGATATTGTCAATTAATCAGAAGAACAACTGCAAATGTTGTACATCAACACGAATTTCAACGCAATTGTGGTGCATCCACAGCAGGCAAATGAAATACACAGCGAGCGGTAATTAAAAATTCTTAGAGTGATATCATTTGCCTTCATCTCAGTAGAGAGCATATACACAACGGCAGAACTGGGAGAAGGTCCTTCTCACGCCATTTTTTTTATTTTACATTTTTTCTCCCTTTACATTCTGCCATTCAACCAACCGAGATTTTCTCTGATGTTGCGCACACTCCTATAGAGTTAAGTGGTCGCGCGGCTCTTGATTTTTGCTTGCCTGCGGGCACTATTGGTCGATGTGTTCTTTCACATCTGAACCATCTAAAACCATCCAAACCATCAACCCAAACCTCCTTCACTGTATCTGCCCTCTATCATTTTTTTTTCTTCATTTACGTTTCCCTCCATCACTGAATTCACTATATTTATATCGGTATATTTTTTTAGTTTTTCTTTCTTGTCTTGTGCCACTCACGCACTCTCACATTTATCCACATCTGTTCTACGTTGCGGTGTGTTCGGTTATAATATTTGTTAAAATTCTGGATGTCTTCCATTTTACCTCTTCATTATCAACGAGTTGAGTTGACTTTTTCCAAGTCGTGTACAGCCTCGAGGATGACAAGACAAAAATAGCTCGATATGGGTTCATTATATAGAACATTATTTAAGAGAATTTTTCCCATCATGAATTTGAAATTTATGATAATATCAGGATACACTAAAATGCCAAGTATGTTTTCATTTAACGAGATTGAATGTTCATACTGTAAATATTTACATAACTTCAATGTAAAATTGAGAAACGCATCGATAAACAAAAGGCATTTCCGCTCTTGAAGTTTTCAGTGTCAGTTAATCATGAAAAATATCACTTGAAAATTATTTTCGTCAGGTTATAAATATTAGAAAATAAATTTATATCAATTAAAAAAAAAAATTATAATTCAGTTGAATTGAAAATTGTTACAATTTCTATGAGGATATTCTCAAGAATATTTTTTCCATCCCAATAGAAAAATTTCCATTCAGCTATTCGCTGGTTAATTTATTGTAATTAAATTTCCTATCTTTGGATAATCATTAAGCAGGATGTGAGTGTGTTGTGTAAATGCGTGCGCATATATTTCCCATTCTACAACAAACACGGCGCGCCCATTTCAATCTCGGCCTGCTTGCGTGCATAAACGAACGCCATTATATCTATACATATCTTATGTCCTCACGTCCATCTTGAGAATTGTGGGTAGAGTTGGTAAAACAGCGGAACTCAACGATATGGACATGCTGCGCTGCCATTGGTGTAATCTGTAATTAGCCGCATCCCGATTAATCTTATTTACGGGATTTACAGTCATCCACAAACGCCCATTGTATTTTAATTCAACTTAGCGTTATCGTTCAACTTCAATCTCACACTAAAAATATCCCGCGCATGTTCGTAATTCGATTTTAATCTTCAATTCATTTTTTTTTTTTTTTCCAATCCAATCATCACATTTGTACAATCAAAATATTCACCGTTGCAACAAATATCAAAAATAAATTCGCTCCAATTTCAATAAAATAAGAATTTCACATCTTCAACTTGTGCAATCCCCATAAACATAAAAATTTCCTCAACTGTTTTTGTTTGTACTTACACATCAGCAAGACCAATTAGCGATTACTGATTAAGTCAGAGCATTACCGAGACCGGAGATGCGTAGACGTCAACACGAATGTGCACATGGGCCCAATGGTTTAAACATTTGTGTGCAAATATCCGTGTGGCGTTGCATACAGAACGTGTAAAGAAATTAGTTGAGAACGAAGACAACGAATTGTGCGATCTTGACAATTGATATCGCATTTAATGGTGAATGGAGAGTGATTGCTCGGATACTTTTGATGCATCCTCCTCATTTTCCATTTTAGCATACATACGATATCGCTCCCTCGTCTTCCACACTCTTTCTCCCACCAAACATCACCATTGTACTCCATACGCATTGTATACTAATTATACTGATTAATTCATGATATAATCAGTCAGTATATTCAAACACGTTCATGTACACATACTCGTTCGAGTAAAATAAAAATACGGACATGAATTCAACTGAGAATCATGACAATGATTAATTTTTATTAATTTTATTATTTCACTTGGATCATTGGCGGTGAATTTGATATTTTATTATCGACACGGGACTGTTTGCAAATGATTTTTATTTATTGATAAACATTTGTAACGAGTGAAAAATTCGAGGAGCAAATTTCCAAGTGAAATATCGCTGGATAATGAAGAAATGGGTATGAACGCAATAATTAACAATAAACTAATGTGATACTAGGTTAATTCAGTGAATGATCTTATCTCCAACCACATGAATAAGTCCATTGTCTTTGATACAAGAATTACATCTGCATGTGAAATGACTTTCACGTAGGTCTATTTCGCTGTATTTAATTTTCGTAGAATAAATAAATTAAATATAAGAAAATTTATTTATTATCGGAACGGAATAAGAAATTGAAGAAGCATCGTATGTGTGCCATTTCCAATAAGAAAATCGTTGATAGTGAAGTCGAGTATAATCAACGGATTAGACGTGAGATAGATCAGGAACGAAAAGTGAAAGTGGACGAAAGAGGAGCTGGCGTCCAAGATGTGTCAAGCTCGCGACACACCAAACATCAACTCACCCATTCTCTCGCCATTGAAACAGTTCGCTAACGTTGGAGAAATAGTATAAGCAAGTACACATGCAGAGACGCGACAAATACACTGACTATCACAGACACACAACGTAGATGCGAACGAGAGAGACTCAGTTAAGCTAAAAGCTTTCCCAGTGGCCATTAACCCAGGGGTTTTTGTCTTGTCATGGATATGTGTGCTCTATCCGTGTCTCTGATAGTGAGCTATACAGAAAGAACAAACGAAGTGGAGAGGGAATGGAAAGAGAGAGAGATCGGTGAGAAAATGCGATTATAAGTCACGAGGTGTTTCCCATCACGATTCCCTCTTTGTCACTTGCTGTATTGCTTTTGTGACACAAAGACAAAGATATTTATTTCATTGAGTATATATAGACAATGGAAATGACATCGATTGATAAAATTTGTAAATGGCCCATTGGATTTACGATGATGAAAGGCAAAAAGTTAGATGAAATAATTCAAACATTAATCACAAAATCATAAAAATCACGAACTTTTGCACACAAGTACGACACATATTTATGAAATATGTAACAGCAAAGTGAGTCGTAGGCGTTTGGTAGCAGTGGAACAGAGATGTCCAGCAATGATGCTGTGTTGCTGATGCATTATTGAGTCCATGGCGTGTTCACGAAGGGTGTGCAATCGCACACATCTCACATCTTCTCATCGTATGTGCTAATGGACATGGTGTAGTGACTATAGAGACACTCTCGGTTGGATCCACAGCCGTATCATCTGTCTCCATACATAGACGTTGCTTTGACTTTGCTCTTGGTACGTCGTGTGTGTTTATACAATGTTGATGGTGGTGGTGTTGGCGATGGTGAAAGAGACGATAACGTTATATTTTCACCACCTGAAGAACTCTAGACACACACACACACACACACACACACACACACACACACACACACACACACACACACACACACACACACAATTCACATATATGATGTTAGTAATTGTGTGATGGTTTGCGATACTGATGTGTGTGTGTTCAATGTGGATAACGCATATGCATAAATATTCCTGTGTAATCATCCTCTGCGTTAGTGTGCAAGGGATATTTTATATATGTGATGTATAATATGTATAGCAATGTTGGTCAACTTGTGTACGTTCCCGTGGGCGCCGCAGACGCATTATTATTGGATTACATTTTTAATTCACCCTCTGTGGTGGGTGAGGAACGAGAGTGTCTCGCTACGTCTCCACGACAACTTTTTCCTCACGGCAATGAACGATTTTTCTTTTTTTTTCCTTCACATCTCACATCATCTCGTTTTATTCTGTGGTTGTCACTGTCTATGGGGGTGAGAAAAAAAGAAATGACAACGTGCATTTATTCTACAGATTTTTCTTTATGATTTGTGAATTAAAATGGGTTTACATATCAGACTTGAAGTTGATTATGTAACAGTTTCTTTTCTATAAAACTTTTTTATTTATTGTTTTGAACACGCGAGCAGAGGAATTAATTCTTATGAATAAATATCAGCACTTAATATATCTGGGTAAGAATGTAATAATATTTATGCATCAATATAAAGTGGCAATTTAACCACAAATGCAAATTTGTATAGAATATAAATCAGAGGAATATTGAATATATTTATAGAAATAAAAATTTGTAAATTCTATGCAATTTTATGTGTGGATTTATTTATGTACACGTTAATATGAGACTTTGCGTGATTTCTTCGGACAATTGCTTCATACCCCGTAGACTTAATGGGTTGGTGCGGTCTACGTACTCTTTAGGGATGGTGTTCAGAACAGGATATGACCTCGCATTGTTCCGGTCGCGACCGTTTGAGTCCTTCGTTCTATATATTCAACTAAAATTAGTCCACTTTGACTGTTCAACCACTATTGCAAGTTGTGTCCACCCTCTTTTCGTCCTCCATATCTTTATACCCTCACAAGTCTTTGCATATGTGTGTATAGTCTCTCATCTCACAGAAATTACTTCCGTCGTTGGCATATGCCGTCCTATACGTCCAACACAACTCCATGCACACATGCGCTACTCTTCGAAGCATCGCAGGAATGTGAAAGGAAATAATACCGGCATATATATATGTGTGTAAAAATAATTTATATTCGCACGCGAGCTTTGTGATATTCAGCGTTCAAGTGTTCAAGTGGTCTAGAAATGCAGAAGGAACAGAAATAATAACGAAAATTCTACGCAGATTTGTATTTTATTTTTCTCGAGCAAGGTCGTGAACTTGAAGACAATACAAAATTATGGTGGCAGTGGTTTTTTTTTTAAATTATGCAGTTGCTTTGTCAGAAAGAAAATTATTTCCGCTCATATTCTAAATGAAATATATTCCGCATTTCTTCAACTTTATTTCGTCATCACATTGCTGTTGATAATGAGAATAAAATCGAATTTCTTTGAAAATATCTACAGTTCTCACAATATTATTTGTGGAATAATTTGCGGCCAATCAATAACGTTGGATAACCACAGGTTTGTTGGTATAAGTTGAAGGGTGAAATGAGTGCGTCCACGATCACATAAGAGAACATTCTCAAACATATAACGTAACTCCGCCTACGAATATATTCCGTCAGTTTCATATGAGTGAGAAGCTTCTACTGCATTTGCAAGAAAGAGTTGTCTGTATATGTATTTTCCTATACACATATAAATATAAACCTTCTGGAGTGTTCCAATCGCTCGAAGGCGAACTAACAAGCGCGCGATTCGCTCTGCAAACGACTTGGCCGCTAATCTGAGAAATCGGAGGGGCGTAAATGACTTGGGCTCTCAGTAATTTTCAACGTCGTTTATTTACCTAAAGTCTACTCTCTACCCTTCACCCTCTTGCCGTGTGCTCTTACCCTCATACCTTTCCCTCAACCTATGCAAAAGATCAACTGAATCGCTGATATTATTTGACCTTATACTTATTTCATTAAATCCTTTTACATATTTACGTCGTTGGTGTCTTTGAATGAGCCAACGACAGAAAAAAAAATATTTTCTCTCTTCATATTCGCTAAACATTCCGCCATTATTTCGATACATTAAAACCTCAGTTATTACAGAGAGTGAAAAAGAATAAAAACAGAGACGATATGGATAAAATTGTGGAATAATTTACAGTAAAAGGGCAATGGCCATTGCTCCGTAACAAGCAACGACCCGCGGGGGTTTTATACATAAAAAAAAAAGCAGAGAGGGGAAAGTGGGAGATTTGATTTGTCAATTCACGTATGCACACGTCACTTTCAGGATGGCTGTTTCCTCTATTTTGTTTCTCCAGTTCTTTTTCATTTTATTATTTTACATTCTTTTTTTTCCCTCCCAATTCCTTTTATATAGATATGCAAGGACATTCATATCCGGAGGCTCCATCATATCCAGCTAATGACATGCACGGGTTGCTCTTCACCAAAGTTGAATGCAAACGTATTTTTTTTTTACTTTGGTATAGGCACTGTCGACTCATGAATTTCTTTTCATCAGCTACCCCTTCTTTAGGTTACTGACTTGGCCATCTCTTTCTCACAACTGACTTTTTTTTTCTCTTCAAGAATGATTGATATGGAATAAATGATCGTCTGACATCCGGTCTCACCGCATGGTCATGGATATTCAGTAGATTTTCTATTTATTATTTCATCCCATTTCATTTTGTTATTTATTCTTCCATATCGTTTACTTCTTTCTCTCTTTTGTCATATTGCACGACGTTATTTGTTGGTCATACTGTACACACAAGCGCACGGTTAGTTTAATATTATTTCACGGTCATTGTACATGTTCGCGAATTGACGATGCAGAAAGAGAATTGAAGAAAGAAACAAAATATTTTTCTCTAACATCAATTGCGATGAGAGAATGAAAAAAATGGTGGATTTAATGATGCACGAAATGAAAATCTACGATTGGAAATTGTTAAAATTGTGAATATGAATTTTGGGGTAGTGTAGGGTGATTGGGGATGAATATGAGGTCAATATCGTACGTTCAACCCTCAATTATGATTTGAACACCTAAAAACGATGTTCGGTGAAATTAAAGAAAGGAAAAATTATTGTGAGAAAAAAAAGATGAAAAAGCAGATTTACAACCTGTTGCTAGTTCGCACAGTCACTTAAAGATTCCCCTCGATATTGGAAGAATATCCAAAGTGTATATATAGGGTGACACCCCTTCGTTTCTCTTCTTTATTTTTTTATTGCATATTTTAATCCCACACCTCACCATTTCCATTTGTCTCACAATATTTCCAACTTCACACAAACAAATAAAAATCTCTGCCAACTCCATTGTATTTATTTAATCAATTAAAACAACCAAATGTGATAATTCAAATTGTACAATAAAAAATAAAAAAGTGAAGAAAATAACGGAAAAGGAAGAATAAAAAAAAAGGAACGAGAATATGCGCGTGTGTAATATGGTGAAGGTGTTAACATGCGAGCTCGCAACTCAAAGCCATCGTTTCCCTCGTTTAAAGCTATCGGTCGGCGTTATCGAGAGGAGGGTGAGGCAGGTGAATGAGAAGGAGAGAGGAAGTGGAAGAGTGAGGGTAAATTGAGGATAGAGGAACGTTCGGGTGATGGTGCATGCAACAAGTAGTTTGGTTTTCAAAGCCCATTGAAATTGATGGCTTTCCCATACCATGACATACTCTCGCACCAAAGCGCGGCGGTGACGGTGGCCGGGCAACACTCGCAGTATTTGCGAACTGTATGTGTTAGTGCACGCAACTTTGCCCCATCAGTTGAGCTTGTGTATATATTGATGCATTCACTGAAGTGCTTTTATCGATATTGTCGATGGTTGTACGTCACAAGAATAACGAGCGTGTGAGGGTGCTGATGGATTTTCACCCGGTATTTTTATTCCCACCTGTTTACCTTGTCACTCTTGTACTTTGTGTCAAACACTTCGATTACAGATTTTCATTAATAAAAAAAAAAAAAACCCCCACGACCCTTTGACAATGTCAAAGGAAAAATTTACGTAAAATCTTTGTCGATTTTTATATTTTACTGATTGTGAAATGATTAAATAATTTGTGCTTGTGATCAATATTAAACATTACACGAAGGTATTCATAAGATTGAGAAGAAAAAAAGGGAATTTCTAATAGACAAGCTGTTATTATTTTGCCATCACGATGAATATCCGAACAATATGTACAAAGCAGAGAGACTGGATATGATTGTCGGAGGGGAAAAGAGCAGGGAAAATTTATGGTCTCGAAGTTTTAATGCTTGGGGCAAGAGACGTATGTAATATGTGGCGCGGTCGAAGGCTCACACATGATTATTGATTAGTTCGGAGGCTCGATCGGTCCCGGTGATCCATCAAGCGTTTGAGAGTATGGGTCGTCTCACTCATGCGTCTGCTTTTGTTTCAACTCATCCTTCTCTTCATCTTATTTCTCTACATTCGTGTGTATTTCACCCTCCTTTAATATTATATACATTTTCATTATTCCCTCACAGTTTTGAGTAGTCTGTTTCTCGTAGTTGTGGCAGCTGAGGACGGTCTTTAAAAACACATTACCAAACACGAAAAATTGTATTTTTACTTTTTGTTTCTCTTCCGATTGTATAATTTATTTTTTTTTTACGTCATATTTTATTCTACTGGCGGGCGGTTCAATAAGGCCAATATATAAAAGGTGCGAAAAATGTTTGAGCACAGATTTTAGGTCGATAAATAAATATAATGCAACTCGCCGACCGTTCAATTATTTTGCAATCAGAGTCGTGAACATCATCGTCATCGTTACAAACTCTCACGCCGATACCACCAATGATATATACAAATACATTGCAAATCGCCGTCAATATTTTCCCAAAACAATAAATTTTTTTTTTCTTTTATTTCACCAGAGAAATTCTCGTTCCATTAAATAGTCGTTAAGTTTTTGCGCTGTATAAAAATTTATCAAAGTTATTTTTCGTAATATTACAAACGAGACGAGATAAAATTAAATAAGAATCATAAAACATATTGAATGATAGGGTAGCAACCCCATCTGCATTCAGTTGATACAGCCATGAATAATCGCACAGTAATTAATTTTTTTTTTGCCCTGATATATTACAAACGGATGACTGATTAATTGTGTAATCGATAATTGGAGGGGTACATCGTGACTTTCTATATCCCACAACATTTATTTCCACCCTTCATTTGATATTGCGATACTCGTTTTAAAATCGTGAGTCACTCGCGTGCAATGTACCACCGTTACTGCCTTCGTCATTACGATATATGTCGTTACTGTATAACGTTCGATATACTGATAATCAAGTTCGTCGAGGGATGACGAATCGACCAATTAAAGTTCGATTGAGTTGAAAGATAAGGGTGTAAATATACATGAGCACTCTCAGGCCAGTGAACTCATGTTCGTTATGATTTCACATTTTATTAAACATCAAATTTTATAATAAACTCATAAATTTGTCTTTAACTTTATTTTTCATTTCTTTATTACTCTGATTTACAATTGAAACATCAAGACTGATATTTCCAGTGTAAATACCTGAGTGGCCGACAACTGGCGCCCCACGCAGCTGTGTCGGTGATGGTGCAAACTAGTCAGAACAGGGAAAGTGATTTTGTTTGGATGCAACAATGCGAGTTATTGAAATTTTTCATTTGTTAATATTACGACACGTTTTTTTATTAGATAAAACATCGATCGAAGGTGTTGTGAGGATTATTTGTTGATATAAAAAATTGTGTCAAGTAAATAAACACAAAGTTGATTGTCGAGAATGAGAAAGTTTTCGAAGGTTGGAGATACCGATCAGTCTCATACATAAACATCGGAATGAAGCGAATGCAATTTATAAAAGGCGGCAAAATATCTTCAGTCATTTATCGGTGAGATTATAATGCACCGCATGGTATTCATGTGAAAATGTGTGCGCAAACGATGCAACGAACGAGCAAAGGAGAGAAAGCAGAAATGCAAGAGCGAGAGTTTAAGCAAGGAAAATAGATTGGCAAGAGACAGAGAGATTGCTGCAACAGGTGAAGCAGGTGCTTGCGACCTGAATATCAGGCTGTACATTGAAACCTGAATAATTCAACGACAAAATTCCTAATCAGGTAAAATAATCCATCAGAATTACCAACCGAAAACTCGCTCGCTTTTCGTTGCGTTGTCACAAAACCTGTTTCTGATTTAATGTCTCATATTTATTTTTTTGCAATTTGTTGATGTACATTAATTAAGATTGGGCAGTGATCGGAGAAGTCAACTATAAATTTAAGCTTTCACATCATATATACTCAAAGTATATGGCTTTGATTTTAGCTTTCGGAGTTAATCAAGAGCCTATAATTTAACATGATCGAAATATATATACAAGCTAATGAACAAGAACGATCGGGCTTTTTCGTGTTTGAAATCATTACCGTGTGTGTAAGTCTTATGTGTTGAACGACGAATACTTCCCTCTCTCACGCACATAGTGAAATAAACTGTGGAATACATGAAATACACCGTTTGTGCATTAACGATTCTGCAGAACAATTTATAAGGCATAAACTCTTTCGATCGCTCATGATTGTGAGCATATAAATAGTTATATATATGTGTTTGAGCATTCATTTATATATATATATGAAATATCAGACTGTGGTCATGGGAGAATTGAAAAAAAAAATCCACCATTTTTTTTCTCCTTCACATATTCATTTATTTGAAGACGATATGAATTTTGTTCTCGTCAAAATACACCCGTGTAATATTTTACTGATGCACATACACATGGAACCCTTGCGCATGTATACGTCGCACTTACAACTTGAAAGTTTTATTTATTTCTGTTTGTCATTTTTGTTTCATTTTTTTGTTTTCACCATTTTCTTCCATCCTGTGTCACTTTTTCTCTTCTCTTTTTTTTTTTTTTTTCATTATATTTTCACGGAATCAGGAGCGAAGTTACTCGCGCGCATCCATGTGCCTCTGCTGCCACCATCTATATTCGTATATGTATTATGCATTTGTTGAATAGTGCTAGAAGATGCCTGCGTCTGTACCGTCATTCGCGACTCGTAACTCGACTCTCTTTCTTCCAGTGAATATATCTGAATTCTCCATATACTTCACCATTTTCTTTCTCACCGATATCATTGCAATATCAAAAATAAATACACACACACACACACACACACACACACACACACACACACACACACACACACGATGAAATATACTTGAATTCAAATTTTAATCATTGAAAGTCATTGTAAATATTCCAACGTCTTATTTAAATTAATTATCTTGCTCGATGAAAAAAAAACGTCAATTCATTTTCGCGAAAATGACTCTCGTCTCGTTGAATTGGTATAAGTTAAGAGAGGAGGGGGGTTGGGGCAGCTGCACAAGGGAAAGGTGAAGTCAGTATGAAAATGAAAAAAAAAAAAAAAAGCGAAGAGAGAAAAAATAAAAAAAGGTGATAGCAACGCGCGCAGAGGGTGCATGAGAGCATGAGTGCCAGGAATAAAAAAAGCGAAAAGGGGTAAAGGGGGTTGTTTTATACATATGTATTTATATATGGAATACACACGCGCATGTATGTAGAAAATAGGCAGCTATAAGAGCTGAGAAAGGAGAGAATATTGTGAGGGAGTCAGAAAGCGCAGCACAACCACTCCGAATGCAATCCACGTATACCGACTGCTTTCAAATATTAATGTCACGTGACTTATTATATCTGAGGCGTGTGCGGTGGAGTGAGTGGTGTTTTCGTCCGCCATCTTGACTATCTCATATACAAATAAAATAAATTTTATATATCAGCACATAAATACTCAGCTCATCCCTTGTTGCTCATCTCGTTCATTTTCCGATAGATCTTCTCTATAAATTTCATATCAAACTTTATCGAATTCATTTATTTATTCGGTATATTGTTTTATATATGGAAATTGTATATTTGTAAATAGAAATTAGCATAATAACGATTAATGCATATACTGGTATACCAATCAAAGTGAGGCAATTTAAAAGCAGGTACCGCATGTCGCTTTGCGTGTATAGTTACCTTTGATTTACATACGCGACCCACTGGATCTATTATGACGTCACAAAAGTATCGCGTGCACGCACATGTCAGGAGGTAACACATATATGTTTAATAAATAGTTGTGGCACAAATAATATTTCCAATAAAAATTTATATCGATGAAATATTTAATGAACCATCATTTTGAATTTTTATTTAATTTCAAAGAAAAATATTCACAACAGAATTTTATTTCAATTAATTCTTGTCGTGTGTCATAAAATTAACAATGCAAATTGATATAAAGTGACGATTAGAAAATGTAGGGACGACGGTTTGACAAGTCAATGTGCAATAGGGAGAATTTTCATGATTGCGTGGACATGAGAACATTGTGCACAGCGTTGCAATTTATTTATATTAATGTTTTATATGTATTGATGTTATAAACAGTTCATCACGTTACTACAATGCCTGTATGACTTCGATGTATACATTGAAATTGGGAATTTAACCTAGCACAACTGGAATTGATCGACCAGCACAAATTCCCTGCAATGTATTGAGTAGTTTATTGCTTTCATGCATTTGCATACTAAACAGCTTGCGTGTTGCTCAGCAATATCAGCATTCTCATATCTCCACATATATACCAATCTGCATGTACAATTCTTAATTCATTCATGTGTATCAAATAATTTTATGAATATAAAAAAAATATTGCAATGCAATTTTCAATATTTCAATAAATCATTTTCACAATTTGATTTCACTACAAAACATTTAAATAAAATGAATTAAAATTCCCAATCGATAAATTGTTTTAAATATTTTACTGGATTATTTATTAACTTTATTTAATCTAAATTGAATACGAACAGAGAATTCATGCGTGATTGTTGCATGAAGGCAAGACGTGACGGCTAAGAAACTCCAATTTCCGAATCACGGATTGTATATATATATAATGTGTATGTTTGTACCAGGCTTGAACGATACAGTAGCTATATGTGTAGACTACTGCCACGGGGGTAATCGGCGCTTTATCAATAGGGGATCGTAATGAGTTCGAAGATAATGGCGGCCTATCAGTCTTTGCCTTGCAACAATGATGGATGAAGTCGCGGTGTATTTCCGTGCCCCACCATCACCACCGTCAAGATTCACCTCCCGCACCTCTATCCGTCTTGCCCTAAAATTCCCCTAACAGAATATACCCAAAACCACCCCACTTCTGTGAATTATCATTGTTAAATACATAAACAGACCTCAAAAAATTAATTCATCGCACCAATTGTGTAAATTCGTCAATAAAAATTGTGTTGAAGAATGAAAAATTTGATTATCGATTGAGAAATTGTTTATAATTATTTGTAAACGCTTCTGTGTGCATTCGAGCATGTCAACAAATTCAAACCCCTGCCCCCTTGAATGTGTATACACACATAAATGTACACACACTATCGTGATATTTGCCTTAGCTCAATCCTCATTTTCGTCTCTCTTAATTACTTACCGTCGAGTCTAAACGACGACGGTCCAATTTACACTATATTGTACACTTTGTATTATGAAAATATACATGAAAGTGAATACACACGCAAATTTCACACACATAAGCAGTAATATATTCAATTCCTTCGCCGTTTCACATATATTTTGCGTTTGAGCCTGAGGCGTAGATGAATTTCACTTGGTAAAGTATAGAGCGAAGTGACCGCGTAACCATTATTATAGTTGCAGGTATGTATTTGAATATATACACGCTCAACTCACCCCCAATGGTACTCATACATACCCACCCACTCTCCCGAACATTCGTAAACCCCCCCCGGTGGTACCTACCCCTTTTGAAAGTACAGGCGCGCGGTGTTCTCTCTGCCTGCACTTCTAGAATTCATCAACTATTCAATTCTAATTTCCTTTCTACCGAAAGAGCACTACACTACACTCTCTTCATATCGCGCACGTTCTCCCTTTCTTTTTCCACATTCTCTCTCACTCGCCATTATATCCAACTCAACAATATCCTAACGGATACACCACGCCTTATATTTTTTATTTTATATGAGAGAGAAATATAATAATAAAAAAATGCTACGGAGTATTTTACTGAAGAAACAGTGAGGAGATGGACAAGATCAAACATGTCCGTTTTTAATGGGTTTAAATAAATATCGTTCAGATATTTGCAGTCGTTGCAGTGCTCCACTCTTTTATTTCATTTTATTTTTTCTTTTTTTTTTTTTTCTTTATATTATGCACTTTTATATGTATAAATGTGTATGCATGTGGTCGCGGCTATTAATAGTCGACAGGGTGCACGTTGTCGTGGCGTATACGGTTGCAGCGCATAAACTTTCTTCGAGATTAGCCTTGTGGCACGCAACGTCCAGCGTTCGGGAGTGTGGCGGGGTAAATTGAGGGTAAAGGGTGAAGGCAGTGTTTGTGATATAGGGTGAAATACATGATGAAGTAAAATGGAGAAGGGTGTGTGTTAGAGAGGGATAGATTGTACAGGGGTTGAGTACTTCAAGGGGCATTGGTTGCATATAACGTCGCTTCGCTTGGACGTCGATTTTTCTTATGGGTCACTCTTATCGCACCACCGCCCTCGAGTTCTCGCGTTACTCTTAATTGCAAGCTCGAATGTTGCAACGCCCACGAAACTGCTGACATTCTCTTTCACATTCATCCCCTCTATTCTATTTTCCTTTACCACTCTAGTAACACTGAACATCTATCGATGCAATCGTGTAATAAATATTGTTAGGAATATTCTTTGTTTGGGAGAATAAAAATTGTGTTGGAGTTAGTTTTTTTTTCGGTGTGTAGAGGGGGATGAATTCCTTTTGGAATTTATCACAGGGAGCTTTTGCACATCTGATAGATATGTGAAAGTTTAATATTTAAAATCCACTGCCTTGCAACATTATGGTGAAGGTGAGAAAACACCCTTCGATATTAAAAGTTGCGTGGCTCAAAGATATTATCCCTCTGTTCAACCCTCACATGTATACACCAACCACATGTTCTTATTATATATTCATTATTTTTTTTTCCTTTCGTTTGGATTATCGCATTTCACAAAGTATCTTTTCCATTTCACAAAATGAATCATTCAATTGAACTTTTTCGTTATCACGTCATAAATATTTCAATTGCGTGAACGGATGTGAATTAATTTAGGGGTGTTATCATATTTTATATCGAGAAATGAATGAAAATGAAAAACGAAGTGGATTTGTGGATGGTTTGTGTAATGAGTGACACTCTTCTCTCGTGAGCATGGATATTTCATCAACTATTGAACCCTCTTGCCCGAGACATTTCTTCAGGGCAGTGATGGATCGAGTTGGGTTATCACAATCAACAACACCTCACCAACTGCCCAGTGACTTCCCCACTGTTTGTAAAACAGGCGAAGTGTGTAAAGTATACGAAGACGATAATTATCAAGCATGGGGTATTCACCCTCATAGACAGTTGTTCAATAGAAAAATTTCGACTAGTTGAACATGATAAATAGCAGCAAATTATTCTACATAAATTCGCGATGATGTTTTGATGTAAATACACGACAATTCAACACACAAATCAATACCCAACTTGGCAAAGTGGTGGATGAAACGATGGCAAAGATCGCATACACAAAACTGAATGGGGTTGGTTGGTATTAAAACTTAATTTCGCAATACTTACGAAACACACGCTCATGTTCAAGGGATTTCGGATCTACACTTTGGCTCAATTAATTGAAATTTAATTGGATCTTGATGATGAAAATGCTTCAATGTTGAATATATGAAACACAACTTATCCAAGCTATTGAAGAAAGCAAATTGCCATTGAAATTCCTGGGAAAATATCAGCATGAAGCAATTTAGAAATTCACAGTGAAATCTCCACAAAATTTTCATTCCCATTTTTTATTTTCAACAAAGATCGGTTTAATAGTTAAAGTGAAATGACGAAAGCAAACAAAGTCGAACGAAAGCGAATAAAGTCAAAGGCGGACGCGATTCCAACGCGATGCGACAAGGCAGTATGGACAGAGGTTTGACATTATATATAGCTATATATATATAGAAGGCTGTTGGTGGATTTTAATCAAGCCACGATCTGACCGACGATCTACCGATGGAATATTGCCATGGTGTGAGATGGTGGCGGAGTCACTGCGGGGGTTCGACACGTACACCGCCCCACAGCCGTGCGCGATGTCTCAGGTTAGATATGTACATACCTGGTGTGTCAAGGTGAGTGAGAAAGAGGGAGAAAATATTCCATATATCTATATATTCGCTGTCCCGTAGCGACTTGGCAAAATCACCGATTTTATGGACCATCTACCGATGCGCTGCCAGACGCGTAAAATTTATAACGAGTTGGAATACAAATTCAATATTTATCATCGTTAAATTTTCTATTGGAACAATTTTGTTGTGATTTTTCATTAAAGGGAAAAATTAGCAGACAATTTTGACAGTAGAATAATCGAAAACTTGGTGACAATCGCATGAAATTGTCGAGTAATTTGTGGATATTGTCAAATCGAATTTGAAAATGTTGAAGGAGGTTATGGGGGTTGGTGTACGGTAGTTGGTAGTTGGTGAGGGTATATAAATATACATACAGACATGGTGAGTTTGGTATGCGAAAAGGGCGGGAGGGAGGATTTGAAGAGTAGAGGAAAGGGATGCCACAGCGCATTGCGTCAACGAGAGAGAATTTTCCCAGTCGACGAACTGCGAACAAACATTATAATTCGCATTATTCTCTCTACAACTCTCACTCTCTCCCCCTCTTTTCCGAACACTACTTCTCTGTCCCATCTCATTCCCCTCTATTCCCCTGCCCCTTATCGCTCTATCTTTCTTCCTTATCCTCTTTATTTCCAGACGCAATTGAATATAACGAAATGCAAACACAACCATCGGCCTCGCGAGGGACATTAGAGGCAAACTCGCAGAGAGTACTCAGATAACTTCGACCAGAGAACGTTCATATTGTTTTTTTTTTCCCTTCATCATTTTTTATTTTACTCTATCTCTCTCCTCCTTTTTGTTCTAAAATATTCCATTAATTTGAGTCCTTATTAAAGTTCTTTGTCAAATATTTGTTCACCAACTCGCAAAAGGTATTCAATAAATATGGAATGCACATGAAAATAAATAATAAATTGTGCCATAGATTATAAATAATTTTATGCAGCATATAACTTCTTCGTGTATTAACATTTGTCATATATACAAAGAGATATTCACTGTCTAAGTCACGAATAATTGAATTTTAATTTAGCAATTCCTCTCGCGTCGTGGAGTCAATGGTTGTAAACGCTTATCCAAGCGCGATTGGACCTGTCTCAGGCACGCTTCAACCTTCTTCCCACACCCTTCATCATCTCCACCACCCATTTACAACACAATATATACATATATTTATATGCTTATATACAATAACAACGTCGTCGCGTAGTCTCGAATCATTCGTTCGGAATCCTCGAATTAAACTCACTGGTCCGGGACTATACGCGCCTCCTATACACGTCATACTATCGCTATATATATACAGATCAAACTACACAGCTTTGATGCATGAGAAAATGTTGTATCCACCGTTTAAAATTCATCCATAATAAAATATCAAACGCACATAAGATCAAACATCAAATTCAAATAATTCACAATATTTCGCAAAAATTAATTTTCGATATTAATATGACCCTAAAAATATTTCCATAAATACAAAATATATTTATAAATTTTTTTTTTTCA
>JABMBR010004756.1:0-21464 GCA_018881525.1 Meteorus sp. PSUC_FEM 10030008
ATATATATATATATGTGTGTGCAATTGGACTTTGAAAAATGTTTATATGCATATTATTGCATGCACAAAATGAAATGTCGGTGGAATTTGATATCTACAGAGTCCACTATCTTTCATCGATGTATTTTTGTTTTATTTATTGGTAAAGAAGAAAATAATACGACGGTTTGCATTGGGATAACGAAATTATTTTTGTTTTTCAAGAGAATATTTTGTGTGGATGAAAATTTTGAGGTTAGTATTAGTTGGAATTGATCAAATGTGTGAGTTTAGTTGTATGGATGATTAATCAAATGTGTTTGTGACCTTTAGAATTGTGGAAAGATGAGTGTGGGGATGTGATGAGAGAGGACGTGGACCTCGTCTACCTTTCACACATCCTGACAATCTAATAATTTTTTTTTTCCACTGCCTTTCTCTTCTGTTCGTTTTTTTTTATCTTTATGATTCAACTGTGGGACTTTTGGAGAATTGATGTAAGAGAAGAAGATACTATGTGGGTGCGTGCACGAAACAATTAAGAGCCGTGTGAATACAGACACGCGCCAAAATATAACCAAGGGCGTTCTTTTACATTTTTTGACACATTAAAAATGATCCGCGGCGCGGACGATTAACTTGACTGATTGTTTGGCTTTCAATGCATCTCCCTAAGCTGTATTTATATATGAATTATATTACTTAATGATGAAATTGATTTCGTAAGGGAAGCAGCAATGCTATTTGATATTGAATTATTATGTACCTGCATCATCAATCAATTGATGAGAAAAATAATTAGTAGCTTGATTGAATGAGTAATTATTTTCATGTAGACTCTCATGAGGACATTTGTCACAGAAAAAATCCAATTTTCATCATTGCTCCATCTAAATCAGATCAATTCAGTCCAATTGAATTCCCTAGAATAATTAATCATCAAATCAGCAATCAAACTTCGATTTTTCTTCAAAATACTCAGTTAGAAAAAAAAAATAAAAATTAAACAAATGTCACAATTTCCATGATGATAAAAAAAAAATTTAGAAACCTCTCATGTTCACATAAAGTATCAATCAATTGCAGATAGCTGATAACCTCAAGAAAATCAAGAAAATTCCTGCCAAAATATCCCAAACTATTCAACCAGTCTCTGCAAAAATTGTCCAAACCAATATGAAAAGAATGAGAAGAAAAAAAAATTGACTGAATTGAAAATAGCAAGACCAATAGCATATTGTGACACGAATTTGAAATGTGCTGCGGCTCCATATATTTAGTGACAGCCTGATGTAAACACACGTCATCCAAAAGTGAGAAACGAGAATGAATATATAGATATATTTACATGTGCAGACGAGTCAAGAGCGCTCGACGGAAGCGGAAGTGCCTGTCATAGCTGGATACGTAAATGTGTCGGGGATGGGTTATTATACGTTCACGCTACGTGATGGTGCAGTTACATATATATACATACCCACATACACACATTTGTTATAATATAAAATGCAACATCATAAAACGATTCAAAGAATGACAAAATATTTTTTTTTTTTTTCATTCCCCTTCTTTCATTCAATTCATCAAAAATATTTTGACCATCCAAACGTTCATCGCCATTCAACTTACGTAAAAATAAACAATCGAAACTGATGTAACACATTTCTTGTTGGATACAACTGCTGTACATGTACAGGTAACATGACTATTTATTTATATTTTGTTCTTTCATCATAAAACTTTATAACCATCTCTCACTATTTTTATTTCGAGTCCAGTGATATTTATGTGACGCCCCCGTATAACTGTCCGCCCATTAAAGGGTTCCTAAACGCATCAATTCAAACGTGGTGCGGCGCGAAAAGGGCGTGAATATTTGAAACGGATATCTATCTTGCACTCATGTATGTATATATGCATATGTACCTATATCTCTTCGCGTTTTATTTCGCCGGAAGCTATTATGAACCGCATGTATAACCATCATCCATGGACATTCATATAAATATACCTGAATTCCATTTTTGTTTTGTTATTGTTTTGTTATCATCCGGGAATATCCACAGAAATGTATCACTGCCATGAAATTGTTGATTTATGAAAAAATTTTTTATCAAATTATTGGTCGAGATAGACAAGCAAAATAATCGTCGGATCCGTTAGAAAATTTTGAGAAACCCATTGAGGGCATTATCGAAACATTTATTTCACTTATAATAATAAATATTTGTCACTGCTAAAATTTTACGATCAATTCACTTATACCAAACTTGTCCTGATACAGTAAAAACAAAATTCTCATCGTCAATTCAACAAAAATATAAGGATGTATTAATTCAACTATAAAAATTAAAGAGAAAAGAGCGAAATCCAACATAAAAGTCACATGTGCAAACCATAATCTTTTATATGCACAACTGGATAAGTTTGTCTTCCGAACAATTTGTTTGCTGGCATTTACCTCGCTCGATTTGATGCCTCGTTCGCACAAAACATCTACATATGAGTATATACACACATACACATATATACATAATCAATGTCCAGAGGCCTTTTGTTCACAATTTCGGTATAATGTCGCATGTATTTGGATCACGTACGGCGATATGTCAATACAAAGGAGTTCCTTCAGGTCTCTGCATACCAATACCATTTACCAACCAAGAATGAGAGCTTTGGATATAAGTTGGGACAACTACATACACATTCATATGTACAATATACAGTTTGGGTTGATGGTAAAAGCAAATGTGGTGGTGGAAGATACAGAGAGAAACGCAAAACGACGAAACATGGCGCACACGGCTTGTTATCCTAAATACACGAAATCCTTTAGAGACGTAGTACGTTTGCATTCGCCTCCAATTTCTCCTTCTTCGTTTTCTCTCTCACATTCCCCTAAACATTTCCCCCTTTTCCAATCTTATATACATGTGGAAATGTGCGCGCCCTCGTCGTCTTGTGGATAATGCTAGACAAATTGACGATTCAATCGAGTTCCAAAGGATACACCCGCGACGCTGCCGGCCAAAGGATCAATTTGGAGGAAATGTGTATGGAGATTGATCGCCGGGGAAATTTACGTGCAACATACATGTATTGTAACGACCGGTTATGTATAAGCACGCGCGCTCGCGTTTCACCATCAAGTTCTGAATTATACAGGCGTATATTTATGTATATAGAATAATTCGTCGGTCTTGTGATATCTGTAATTCACGACAATTGATTTGTGTCAATACTCGTAAACGTTTTATTCATTCGTGTATGAAAATCTGAAATGAAATAAAAGCCAAAAATTATTCGTCAACTAATTCTTCATCCTTTCTACATTTCCAATCGGTAATAAAATAAAATATTTCACAATTGTAAAGAACTTAAATAAGAAAGGGACAATGAATCATGAAAAAGTCAGATCAATAAATTTCACAGAAAGAAAATAGAATTTACCAATGGAAATGAAGAAAAAAAAAGTGTTACAAGTCATAAAATGTACAAATAAAATCCATCAGGAAATGAATCGTGTTAGCTTACAGTAGTCATGTCACTGCCTGAAGTCTATCACCACCTTGTGAATGGTTCACGCTTTTATACACCCTCATACAACCAGGGCTCAGCGACTTTCTCAAAGGCGAAATGGTGGCAGCAGGTTATATTGTATACATAACGATGGAAATATAGCTCGTGCATGAGCCCTGCACCAGTGAAAAAGAGACGCGTGAAGAAAGAAACAGTTCGCACAAGGAGAAAGAGAAAAAAAAAATAATAATAGGGGTGAACGCGCGAGAAAAGTTAAGACGACGACAAGAGGGGTCGCGAGCAATCTAATTTTTACAGTCGATCCTCTCTCACCTCCGCGAACGAGACTATATACACTTCTAAGGAGAGTAGACGCGAAATACAAACTATATATATATACATACATTACACGAAATGAAACAAAAAAAAAATCTCCCACCCAGGGGGATATAAAACAAGCGAATTGAAAGGTAAATCGCAGAGGCAGTGAAAAGGCATATTCGTCTTATTTTTTATACGTCTCTTTTTCCCATTCTTCCACCTTCAGGGGCGGGTGAAAGAGTATGAGTGAATATACAGACGAAGAAAACGAGTCGCGTTGTGACAGAGAAAGGAAGAAGTGAGATTGGAGACAGGAAAAAGGAAGCCCGGGCTTTATTTTCATTCTTTTTACATCGTCGGAACTACCTTCGTCATTGCATCCCCATCTCTGTGTTTTATACGTATCTTTCCATCACCTCCCAATCTCTCTTTCTTATTTTTATTTCTCCTCTCGTTGCCGCATACGTTCTTATCTCTGTTTCACTCACTTTTTACTGTATGAGCTTTCATCGTTATACTGAAGACGTCACGGTTCCCGCGCGCCCGTGACTATAAAATATTTACTTTGGTAATGAGGCCATGGTTGAACACGCCCGGGTTGCAAGAGACACAAGACGAAAGGTGAGAGATTCGAAACGTAAATAGGCAATGGGACTTTGTCGCCAGACAGTTTTTCTGTGTACATGACTGCCACTTATTCTTTCTAGTTTAGTTCTGATCGTTATCAAGTTTATGCGTCAAGTTCAAACACGAGTTTTGTTGTCGATTAACAAGGGGGAACACTTTTCCGGCTGTAACGCTTTATCAGAGTGAAGAATTTCGCAGTTTTCACAACAGTTATTCGTCGAAAAAATTCAATTGTACTTCCTGATAGGATAAAATAACGAATTAAAATATTATTTCAATGTTGAAATAATTTTACACGAAAATTTAACTGAAAATACTTATCTTGCATTGTACTCTGTGAAATAATGTCACTCTAGTCAGTTCTGTGATTCATCTCCATATTTTTTTCCACGATGTCATGAACGCCATAAAACATTATCGTTCATATTTATAACGATCCTTATATGTATAAATATACACAACACATCAGATGGAACCGTGTGAAGGCGCGCATTAACGTCGCGCACGAGTGTTCACCTTAACAAGCTGATCGTGTTATCAAATTCTCAAGCTGTCATCGAGGTATTCTTCGATGCAAAGATATCCGGGGCATCCCGCGCACGGCACAACTCCGGCCCCCAGCAGGGGTCTCACCTCACTTTTATACTTGCATCTCACTCAATATATATATATGTATACATAATGTCGGCATAGGGAGAAAAAAGGTATACCGAATGACCGATTATGATGAAGCGATTCTTTGCGCACCGCCACAAAACAAAACGATATAACGCGAGGTTTTTATATGACGCGCGCAACCAATCATTGTCTATATCGTGTCAGGAAATGAAACGGCGTCGTGTCTCTTTCGTTTATGGATTTCGGCTTCCCCATCCAATGTAATTTGTCATTTTTCTTTGTCACATACTCTCTATTTCCGTTAGATCTCGCAAAAATAATTGAAACACGCGATATTGTACTTATAAGATCGTATTCATATGTTCAGTTTGTCATGGAGAAAAACTACCATACCCGATCGCTTTATAATATTTAACCATCATATTTGCGTTTATACTAATGCACAAATGTCGAATCGAGTGTTGAACGTGTTTGTGTAAAAGTATAGCACTCTACTATACCGCATGCGACAATTGTTTGCGAACATTTGATATGCATCGTCATGAGCATAACCTAAAATGCTGAACAAAGAAACAAAATAGAGTGGAAATATCACAAAAATTGCTTTTCAATCATGATCGATATCGCATGGTGATACTCAACGAAGTCCATATTGTTATTAACATGACACGAAACAAAAAAAAAACATTTCATATAATGTGCTGTCGGTGAGTTTGATATACATTGACGTCATGTGATAGAGTCATCACGTGCATGAGCATTTACGTATGCGCATTTAATGTAGGATGAGCATAGCGAGATAATGTTTTATTATAACATCAAATATGAACCAACAGACGCGGGGAGTAAAAATTGATGGACCGAGTGCGCTGGATATAGAAGACAGAAAAGGTACGCTCATTGCTCTTCTGCATATGAATATATATATGTATATAAGAACAGATTGTTACACGCTATAAATATATGTATATATGTGTGCTCGTTGTATCACAGCAGGATATCTAATCTTTGAGCATGATCGATCTGACACGAACTTGATGCGTCATATATCGAAGCGATATATGAAGAGAATGAACAATAAGTGAGTGGAGATGAGAAGGGAGGAGATCAAGCTCCCTGGACTTGTCGTACGAGTTTTTTCTATACATGTATGGGTGTATTAATGTGAGTAGTGATGTAGATGTCATGAAGATGTTAACGAGATCATATGATCAAATCAAATGTTGTCATTGATTCCTGATATGGACACATTCATGTTTATTTATGAGATGGTATTAAAACATGATTTTATATGTTGAAATATTTTTAGAATTTCACGGTCTAGATAATTGTCTTGTTGGCGATTTTTGTCTTTCTAGGTTATATTGTTGATCCCCATGATATCAATGTGATGATGTGTCCATTATCAATCAGTGTGACATAGTAATTTGAAATGTAAAAATCACTCCCACCGTACAGTTGCACACGCGTTGTATTGTACTCATATTTATTTTGTATTCAAGAAGTCTTTCTAATATACTTCTATACATACAAACATTCACATTGCACACGTGCTCAAGATTACAGGCTTGTGCGTGCGCCCCTTGTCATCGCAAAGAGTCGAAAAGATTATTTAAATTGTTCACGATCCGACTCACATTTTCAAAAGCGTTACAATATTTCTACTTCCATCGTTTCTTTTTTCTCTCGATCATCGCTACCAATATTTTTTTTTCTATATTTTCACATAAAATTCTCTCCTACACACAACCACAATATTTAATGCGTTAAAAAATACTCCAATTTATCTCACTTTGTCATCATTTTTTTCCCAACCCCATAATCACGGTAATACAAATAAAATTTGTGAAATATAAAATTCTGCGGTTTTGCGGATTCAAAATATAAAATCGATTGTATATGTATACAATAAATGCGACCAACTTTTTGAGGTTGTCATAATGTACAAGCACAATTGAACATTTATTCTTGTTGCATACTGCATTTTCTTCTTTTACTACTATGGACATTTGTATGTGGATGAATATGTAAGCATGTGCATACTCGTTTGTACATGCTCATCATTCTCATCAGCCTATCTGTGGTTGGACAAATATAATACACGGCCCTCAGTTACATAGCAGGTAAGGTTGGCGTGCGCGTTGATGGCGCATCGCCACTTCGAAGCACCAACGCGTATAACAGTAATAATAAGCCCTCAACGTTTCTGTCTAGCGCGTTGTATTGCTGCTGCGGTTAAACGTCATCATCGTAGCTCACACATTCATGACAGTTTCAACGCTCCTTATACGACCGGCAACTTCTAATATTCTAAATTGCACGCGTTGGCATGTTTATTCGACGTCGCGGCGCTGCCTGGCCGCGCGACCACTTCTATATTACTCTTTTTCTCATTTTGTCTCGACCAATTTCTTTTCTGGTTTTATTTTCATCCTCTTTTTCTTCCTCTAATGCATATATATCTATATATACATGCACTTTTTTTTTCCTACCTTATATTTCCGACCGCGACTCTCCAATTTGCCGGCTGACACTTTTCAGTACCCCGCGCGCACCAATCTCTGTATATAGCAACGTCAAGAGATCTCCGTTGGCTTTTTATCTCTTTTTTTTTTCCTCCTCTATTTTTGTTCAGAGTCATGAGACGCACTGAAATAAAGAGAAAAAAGATTAAAAATACAGACAAAATTTCTGTTCGATTGATTTATCCCTGCAGAATTGATTATCGTACAATTTTCACAGTAAACAGAGAATATTCATGTAACATTTTTAATTGTATAAGTGACATAATCAGCAGTGATCCAATGATTACATGGAAACAGGTAAATATTGGGGAATCATGTTCGAGAGTCATTAGATGTATGTGACAAAAAAAAATTGCGAGTAACGCATGTGTAACATATGGATATACAACACCTTTGGCGTAATTCATTTTTAATTCCGCGTCCGGGACTCATCGCTGAACCGTGTTGTTGCGATATCACTGACGGATCTGTGACAAGAGAGATATCACATAGTCGCATCACGGTCGTTAGACCTGTTGTGTTTCATATATAGGACTCTCACCCCTCATTTCCTCAACGATTTACTCTGCACTTCCATCTTCCTTTAATTTTTTCATTTTTATCATTATTCCCTTTCTTTTTTATCAACTTTCTTTTTTTCTGCAACGCCAACGATTTTTATCGTGTACAAATGACTGCCATTTGCTGAGTACCGCCTGTGTGTACACTAAAGCCTCTTATTTGCGTTGAATGCGCCGCACGGCATAAATGACAATGGGTGCATTTTGCTTCACATATATATTATGAATATATATACGATACATATATACATATATGCATGGTGTAGATAGACACTAATTGCAACCTATTGAAACTCGCATGTTCACTTTTCATTAGAGGCTCTTTGTAAACGACTCGATCACTGATTAAAACAGAAGGAAAAAATACATTTGAAATGATGATGAAGAGGTTATGGTTGAGTGTTGCTACTTGTCAAAAAAAATTGCAGGAATTCTGTTGAAACAAGGAGATATCCATCCCCAAAAAAATTAAATTGAGAAGGTGATCTGTAATTTTTTCGCATTTGTAATTCATGATTGAGAACTTCGACTCCCTTCTCAAATCATTCATTAAATGAAATCAACTACGTCCTGTTTTGATTATGCAAGGAACGATCAGATCGAGGATGAATAGCCAAATGAATCGCGACCGTTACTGCGAATACGCCAATAGATGACTTTTCTCAAAGGTTCAACCAGTATCACTTATACAATTCATACATCTGCACATCTCCATTCATACACAGATGTAACCAAACCAAATGGAATACAATTCGTTCCCTCGATCATATTTATCCAGTATGCATATCCAAGGTCCGCCAATTTGTCCTCGTTAATACGAATTATCGCTGCTAAGTGAACACAGCGACTGCAGGATATTAAAACCTCTGACCCTTTACCACCAGCGATGCTAAAGAGAAGGTCTGGAACATTGGATCCACTATATACACTCACACAGTCATCCATACATACATTTCTAGAGAATTTACACGCTACTACACCACATTGTGCAGCTTCAATTTCGAACTGATCTATAAATTTTGCCGAAAGTCCGATTCGAGCGCATTCTGTTATAGGTTACATAAAACATATTCGAAACCATCTCAGTAGTTCCCATCAGTTTCTACAATACCGACTGTGTGCAGTACGCAATTGAAAAACTCTTGGTTCCTTACCACGGTAAACGTCGTGTATAGCAGTAGCTATAATCATAATAATACCGCCCATCGTCAATAATGATAACAACAACAACTAGAAGGTATAATAACAATGATAGAAGTGAAACGGGTGATGAAATGCCCGCCCAGGAACGCCCTCGAGTAGGCTATTGGCCCGATATCTCTAGCCCGGGAAAAGGCTGTCATGGCCGGCGTTGAGTTACGAACGGTCCAATCACCGTTCGTATTCACGAAACAAAAGGCACGCACAGTACTTGAGAGGGTTGTTGGAAACCCTTGGGAACAAATGAATGCCGTGAAATTCTCCGTAGGGAGCGAGAGGAAACGAGAAATGAAGCGAAATGAGATGAGAGAACGAGAGGTAGAGGAGGTGAGTCGTTGTGGACCACAGTTGCGTAGAATGGGCGGGCGAGAATTTCAAGTGCGACGAGACAACGACTACAGCAATGGTGAAGAAGTGTGTGGTTTGGTATGTATACGTTGAAATGAATGTGTTTGTGTTGGTATTTAATGTTAGGGGAAGCAGATGTGTGTCTGTGTGTGAAGATCGTCGAGTTTTTTGATGTATTAAACCGTAGGCGCTACGTGACACTGAATGCTAAGTAGATGCTTTGAAATGCCATACGCTAGAACTTGTTCAAATTTTTATCACATCTTCGCACGGAGTAATATACTAGGTGTATGTGTGTATGTGCGTGTGTGTATGTCATGGCACCTTGTGCATAAGAGGTAATTACAGTCTATGCAGTTTTACTCGCATGATAAATTAGATCTCAACCGCTGTAGACGTATGTTTACATGTAGATGTTTAAAGCTTCTTCATATCATTTTGTTCTTGTCCAATTTTATGTCGCCCCTCTTCATTCTGTATATACACACTTCAGTGGATCTGCATCCAACTGAATTATTCTGTTAAGATAGGATGGAATTTTCTGTTCAAGTCGAATTTCAAATATTTGCGATATCCCTCTGATATGAAATTTAGAATGAAGTGGGAGTTTGTGAGTGATTCGGTGGCTTAAATATGCGTTTCAACCAGTTACCAGCAATGTGGAAACAAATATCGATCTGTGATTGAACCCTATCACGAAACAAGTGTTGAGAAATTTGAAGATCCAATTCCTAGATGGTCAATCATCTCAATCATTCAACATCGCCGGAAAGCAATCAGCGGCGTTCTTTGTCTCAGAGACACGTTAACGTTGAGATGTTTGTATATTTCTTTTTTCATTCATTCAAAGAAATTGTGAATTTGTAGCATAAACTATGTAGATGTGTGCATCCTAGGTTAGGTTAACTCTCGCTGCGAATCCCTCTTGTTCTCATGTCACGTACTAACGATGGATGCCAGCGATAACGAACTTTAATCTACGATCGCAACTCTCGTCACTGGTGTGCACACTTGAATGTGTCAACTATTTTTAGTCTGTCGTGCATAACGAACAATAGTCGACAGAATAAACTCTGTACGATACATATGTGCATTTATATATATGCAATACCACATATTGTCACATGCGTTGGACCGGGATCGAATTCATCAAGGGATGCAATGCAAATGATGCGAGTAAGTCCATACATATACAACTTGTGTATATGGATCTATTCATATAAATGATTCTATCTTTAGAGCTAACATAAAAATAGATGTTCTCGAATAAATCATCTTACGGATTATTGTCAATGCTTTCATTATGCAATGCGTACTTATCTGATACGACAATTTGAGATTCGATCTAGTCTGGGTCACATTACTCAACCTAATCAGTTTCATGAATCTCAATAAATTGGAACATCTTTCCTTTTTTTTCCTCACAAATTCATCGACAGACGTTCATGAATATTCTTGTTTGTTTGTGCAATGCGAATGGTCGACCGATAATTATTTACCTTTTTTTTCTTCTGTTTCTTCTAGAGACCTATAATTTGTGCGATTGACTGTTGACGTAAGGTTATTAGGAGCAAGAGGGGAGGACGAAGGACTCCTCAAAACCCTCTTCTCGGGCTGGTCGAAAATCCAATGACGAATTAACGTTCGCCAGACATAATATTCATCTGATGCATGCGGTAAAACTATTAAACCACACGATTTCACTCTCCGACTTTATCTCCAGTAATATAAATAGTTCTCTATTCGTTTCATTGAGTATTATTTTCGAAGTAAAAGTGCTCAGTCACGTCCTGCTTTCTTTCGGCTACCGTTTCTCGTGTATATTTATGTATATGTGAGACAGAAAGATGTTACCTCTGGGCAGTGCTACTGGAGTATATACTTATGTACTTATATTTGTAGATATGATGATGAAGATCTGACCCGTGCTAAAGTACAATCCACACACCATAGAAAAATATATTTGATTTACAATTTAGTACATGGAAGCCTGAGCTATATTATTATCCTTATTAGTTGCTCATTACACTTTGGAAAAAAGGATGATTCTGAAGAGAAACCTGATTCTTAAAGTCAGAAATTTCGATGACTCGTTTGATTTTGAAAAATGATATGATGTTGTTTCTTATTCAGCAAGATGTTTCTCTCTATTACAGATGAATATGATAAAGAATTATTTTTCGATGGCTTTATTGCGAATGATAAAATTTCAAGTGAGTATGGAGTGCGGATGGACCAATATGCATACGTGTTACTCATGTACATGTGAAAGTCCATCGGAATGGGGTGTGAAAATCAATTTGATAGGCAAGAGAACGCGTGCCAAATTACCTCTACGTGACAACAGTCCCGTTTCACCATTTTCCCATTATTAACGACGAGACGAGCAAGACGCCATTCCACTTTCCGGTTTCGCGTATATATGTGAATAAATTAGTATACAGGTTACATGTGCGTGAATATCCTATTTTCAATGTATAGATGGCATGTGTATATACTAATGATGTGGACAGAGGTAAATATGAACGAATGCATTCGATTGTGCGTAAATTTTCGCGGAATTTCTGCTTTATTTGCATGCATCAGTGTATATTCATGTTCAAAATTGTTTATGGTATAATTTCAATTCAAAAATTCTAATATCACATTTGTATTATCACCAGTGTATAACAATGTTGCGATAACTTGAACGTGTTGTCCAGTGCCCAAATTATTCACATAAACGAGAGAATAACATGAATGCTCAACCATCCATTTCCAATACAAAATTCATCAATTGAATCACACTGTGACGACATTTAAACTCGCGACTTGCCATTTCGTATGAGAATATCATTGATACGAATAAACCAATATATTGACAGACTAATTCCGCAACATAAACGTAAAGAAAAAATGTGTCTGACTTTTTTTTTGCTGTCAATTCATTATTTCTGCGAAAGGACGATTGTAAATCGATCAATATATTTCTGCGCTCTCGATATAATCCCGAAGAACAGAACAAGGGACGGTATAATCCATGCCATCTCTGTCATTCATATCTGTCGCGTCAAGCCGGAACCATCATCCGACGGGAGTGGGATTACAACGTGTGTAGTAAATTAACCTTTGTTTTAAACCATACATGAACATTTTGACACTATTCATGACTATATACACATCCATTGTCTCATCATGGTCTATCTCGTCTCCATTTACACGAAATTTCACTCGAAACTAATGCAAAACTAATACCACTCAGCTGGGACCAACACACAAATGATTGTACATCAAGTCACAGCTATGCATGGTCTGTGGTGGGACAACAGGTGTTTTACTCACCTATACAATCCTAAACATATATACTCATGTCTATCAAGAATATATTTATTTTTTCTATTATTTTTTCACATATCTCCTATCTTCTTCTTTTCACCCTGATAATCATCACAAATACGTGTGTGACAGATCTCCGCATTACACGATTTCACGACACGTTTGAACCATTTGGAACTCACAATATTATTCTCTGTCCATGTTCCGTCCTTTTGATAAGCATCTTACACAGAATTAAATCAAACATCTACACTCCATTTCCGGTCTCATTGATGCCAGCCACTGCTATATGGTATTGCGGAGTAAATTATTGGGAATATTATCTAATATTTTATCAAAATGGCAGGAGCCCAGTGATTGGAATTATCAATTTCTCTTACACACAAATACCCCGAATTAATACTTCCAACCAGCTTACTTCAACCATGTTCATATAAATATTGTTTGATACCAATCGACAGATAATCCACAACTATAAAATCAATAAATTTGATCGAAAATTGAATTCACAGAGAATAAATCATTATTCAACATGTTTCAGAATGGATTGATTCCTGCATCACAATCAAGAAGTCAACAATTAAATATTCACGACCTTTGGGATTATAAAAATGAATAGTTTCCTTTTTTTTTCGTTGAATCCATATATGAATGTAACAAAATGGCGTGCCAGGAGGTCGAGGGGTGGATACGAGGGTGTTCACGTATAGCACGTCAAGCCAACCCCTCCTATACAATCATATATGTATATATATATTCGTTTTTGAAGCGCAATGGGGGTATATAACATTATGTAATCGTATACATGACTAAGATCCGGTTGGTTGAAGCAAGGGGAGAGAATTCGCGCGCGTTGCCAAGGCTTTGTCGTCTGGCCATGTGTCACTAATGCGAATCCCATGGGGGGTCATTTCTATTCTATTTCCTGGGCTCTATCACATACACCCTCTTTTACCTCTCACTTGTACAAATTCTATATATATGTGTGTGTATAGATATATTCGGTTGGCTCATATACCGAATTTGCACTAGGTATGTGACGCCTCTGTTCATATCCAACACCCTCTTCATCGTTTATGATAAACGCATCATGGAGACCCCACAAAAGCGTTGCAGATTGACGTAAAATCAATGAACGAAGTCAATGGGCTCAGCTCGTTTCTCCCCACTGTTCAAACTTTCACGCTATGGGGTATTTATACCCCTTACTACGAAGAATATATACATGTGTATATTTTACTCCCTTGGTCCATGTATGTCGAAACGTTACATTGTTAACGAGAAACGTGTTGAAACATAGCACTTAAGAGCTGTAATATGTGGTACCATGTGCTTATGTCTACAGTGACATGAGTAATGTATAATGTTTTTTACGTTATTTATATTTTGTTATAGTTATGGTATTTTTTCTTTGATGTTCATAGGATTCGGATGGGAGCATGAAATTGGGAGAGTCACCTGTATCAGATTGTCTTTCGTACTGTTTTGTGAGTGTGAACAAATACATTTCACGTTTTCTAGTTAGGGACATTCAACATGAAACATCATCGACCATTTTTTCATCTTAGTGACTTTTTTAGGGTAATTCTCTACTGGATGAATTTTTGTTTTCGATGGCGCCGATAATCAACACTCGTTGCTACTGTCGAGGAATATATGTTCAATTTGTGTGTTGAAAAATGAAAATAGAGGCGAAAAAAAAGGTACTAAAATGTTTTCTATGTATATAAATGGAGTTACATAAAAAAAATGTGAAATCATTCTCACTAATGAGAATCGTTTCGTTTGCATAGGTACCACACACACACACACACACTCAAATACTTCAACACATTATTATATAATTATATATTTGTGGGTCATCTCAATAGTAAATACCGAAAATTATTCATGAGAATTTTTTTTACTCACAATATGACAAATCGATTGTGAAACATTGGAATATACAATTTTGTGAGGTATAAAAAAAAGGGATTTGCACTTATATTTTTTCTGATCAATGAAATATCAAGTGACATGTTCATTTGCAATAAAATTTTTTTGATGCAAAATGAAACAATAACCCGAGGCAAAAAGTAAAGTGAGTATAAAAGCGCAAGTGAAAACACGATAAACAAAAAAAAATGGAAACAATTTCTCCAATGACCTACGCTATGGAAACATGTGAAGCACCGATGCAATGTGTCATTGTTGTGGCGCTTGGGAGACATTGAAGAGAAAAAAAAATGCATGATACGATGTTTTCGAATTACCTGTTCGGAAAAGTGCATTTACCTGACACATTTTTGCTTCGTTTCCGCAAATCACCATTCACATCATTTTTTCACCTACAATTTTACGTTCACCGCCATACATTCACTAAATTGGTGGAGTTTGACACGGAAAAGAAAATAAAAAAATCTCATCTCATATTTGTTTGTGAGAAAAAAATAGGAAATACGTCACATACATATGCGAACAATGTGCATTCTGGCATGTACATATGACGGAAAAAATTCAAATAAAAATCGTTTGAACACAGAGCAAGAGAAAAATAGGGAGGATAAACAAGAGATATATAGGTATACATAAATCAATGCGGAGTAGTCTTTCAAGTACGAATGACTGTTCGATTGACTTCGCCATATTGAGTTTTGTCTGTACATGAAGACTCTGGGATGATGGGGTCTCGTCCTATGTGTGAGTCAATAGCACATGTACACATACAAATATCCACGTACACATATATAAGCATACAATTCGGGTGTCCCACCCACAAAGTACCGTCCATTTTCTATAACGAGATAACGCATTTATCAAAGCTCCTCTATATGTAACAGAAATGCTTCCTTTCAGATTCTTTCGATGGATATTTATTTCTATTCATCAACGATTAGCAAGGGTGCCCGAATCTATAGAAGCAATTGAGTCTGTTGACACCATTTAAATTATTTCATCCACACTAACAGAATCGTCATTCAAGTCGAAAGAGAAAGGAAAAAAAAAGCAGATGAATTGATATTTCTCAATTAATTTTATTGTCAACGTCAATTCCTTCCCTCTCGCCTCTCTTTCTTATTTCCAATTGGAAAAGTTCATGAATTTCAAGATATTGAGTTAGCGGATGTATATCAGACTTCACTTAGAGAGAGAAAAAAATGGAGGAGAAGAATGAGAGAAATGGATATACGACTCATGGAACTCAAGTTCCAACTTTCATTCATATATTTGTTACACAGTACTGGAGGCAAACGCAGTTTATAACGTGAGTGTGCTACGAGGGAATATATTCAACATTGTGGTAATAATAATATATTCTGTGGTGGTGTTACCATCAGTATATCTGAGTACGCAGACGTATATCTATCTACGGTGTGGTTACAATGGTCCTTTTTCTGCGATATGTATCAAATTATCTTTATAATGGAAAATGGCGGCAACGTTACACCTACCAGGTGTCACACTGCGGGGACTGAAGAATGGTGACCAATGTGGGATTAATACAATTCGTTATAATGCCTACACCGTACACAATAATGGATACGTGACAATAGTACGAAACGATACAAAGGGTGTTATTTTAATAGATCTCCAATTTCATCTCAATATAGATATATTAATGTGTTTATGGATCTACGTGTGTGAATGAATCTGGATGCACTCGATAACTGTTCCTCAATGTTTGTTTAGCATTAAATTTTTCTCTTTGTGGAGGAAGTAGATTAGTCATTGAAATGATTGTTCGAGGTCATATTTTTTCTCAATCTGTACTCTGGCATTGGATTTTAAGGGTAGTAGATGAAATTCTTTCGTTGACATGCGAATTTTCCGAGAAGTTTTTGAAATTGAAATTTTTTTATTGAATCAACGAAGAGGGATAATTATCAAAAATGGTAATTCTCGAAATTTCAAGGGTAGGCTCAGTTAAAAAAGGTCTTGAAATAATTTTAGTAATGCGAGTTGCTGGACATTTCTACCGTCGGATAAAAGAAGATCAACCAATGGAATATTGATGAACACATTTTTCATGCAGTAAGTAGACAATAAATAAATTTACATTTTGTATTTCTAATATTCCTATCACGCAAAAGAGGACACATAATTTATTCTCATCACCAATTTTTTTTGTTCAAGGTGCAGACAGCAATTCTTGCTCTTCTATATCGACTCATTACCCTGGAATCAACGAGAATAGAGAACCATCATCTACACTGGGGTAATTCGAACAATTGATACATGTCAACTGTGAAAAAAAAATTCGTAAAATCCGACGTGAGCGTTGCCTGCAGTTTAGAGGGAGAGAATATATACATTCGAGTCGCTCAAATCAAAATGCAGCCAGAGCTTGCCTCCTCAAGAGTGAGTGAATGAGTATATAGTAAAGAGGGCTCTCCACCATCGTCGAGGAGTCCTTGACTACTACATTCAAGAGCTCCAGCAGTGCTCGACGAATCATTCACTAATTGCGTTCGTGACATGCCCCGGAACTGTCAACCGTCTCTTTCCTCCATTCCCTTTCTCATTTTCACTTGGAAAAGCCGCAGACTCTAATAATCCTACGTATATAATTTCACCTTTTTTAATTCTCTATTTTCATACCTCCATTTATTATCATCAATATTTATTAGTGTCGTATATTATTCCATGTAGATTTATTCACAATTCTATTGATACCGCACGATTTTTTTTACAACAATAATTGCGGTTTTTTTTTGTTTGAAGACCGAATAGAATTGCTCTTGATTATTCCCCGTTATCCAAACGTTGGATATAATCATGAGATTTTGATTGAAGGACCTCATTATTAATTGACGAGTTATTATTGGCAATTCAACGTGCCAAGAGTTCCACGCCCAAACGTTACGTTCAATTGACAGACTCGAGTACAAAATTTTTCTTAAGGATGTCGACCTATACATAAAACTTTGGTATGGTTGAATAGTCGATTTTAATGTCTAACGATTGGATTTGAAGAGCCAGCGGGAAAAAACGATTTCATTGAAGTGATAGTTGTGTGATTGAGATGATGAAAATAAGTAATGGCAGAAATTTTCATATTTATTTAACTGTAAGCTATATGTGTGCATACGATTTTAACAATGGCTGCTGCGTCTGCCGTCACACAGTTATATACTACTGTTATATAATATCGTGCACGTATATACAATTTTCATTCGCCCCTATCACACGTGCCCTTCCCTCCTATATCCCGGAAGCGCGACGTGTTGCCATGGCTACAACATTGAGACTGTACAGCATATACGGAGGCTGACAAAATGGTGAAAGCCCGAACATGTCTAGTCGCTGTATATTTTTTTATGTCAGAAACTGAAAATTCCACTATTGCAGGATTAGATGGAATGATGAAAACAATAATAAAAAAAAAACAAACCTGAATGAATAGAGGAAGATTACTACGAAATGGATATCATTTGAATTGAATAAAAAATTCAGAAGACCAACAAAACTCACTATAAACTGACAATCAAATCAATTATAGATACACTTGAATTTTGTGATTACTCCAAACAAAATGGCTGTCGTTGTATAATACACACAATAAAAGGACCATCAAGACCAGAATTATATACATGGATTGAGATGAGAATGAGATGGCGTCGAAAGCACATACATACAGAATGTGTGATTATGTATGTGTATTATATGAGGGGATGTGAAAAGTAGATAGACAGTGGAGAGGATGGTGGAATGGTGGATTGAGGAAGATGGCAGAGACACATCTCTCGGATTACGTCTTAACAAGCTACGGGGACGTTCATTTGTCTTATCCGTCTTTGCTAATGCGACAGCAGCCGGTGAAATGATTAATTTACCACGATGTGGTGTTGAATCGTTGCACGTTGCTACTTTGCCATATATTATGTACAACCCATTATCCTCTTTCATATAGTTCCATGTGCACCTATGTAATAAATAATACAATTGATAATATGTTGTGTGTACATAGATTTATATGAAGTGTGGGAAGTGTGAGGTGTTAATCAACAACTTGGAGATTTATTCGATAACTCATGGACGTATGGACGCAATAAGACTTCACGTAATATTAAATATCGGATAAGTTGAGACAAAGGAATCAAAGTTTGTTACTAAGTAGCTTTCAACTGGATTTGTGTGTACTTCAATTATTTGTATTGAAAGGTAGAATTGTCTATTTGCATTGATAAGAATGAGAAGGATGGATAAACTATAGACCTGCGCTTTAAATATATAAAAGAGTTGTTGAGACAATTTCTTTCATATAAGAATAGAGTCGAATGAAGTGTTGGAGATATTGGATTTCTCATTTAGACATTCAGCTGACATAATCATGATTTTTCTGTCATAATAGTTAACAATAAGTACTCCAACTATCAATGGAAGATCTAATCTTATAATAAAAATGATGGACGGTGCTGTTGAAAGGCTAATGCATCAAGTCTGTGCAATGTATATACATAACAAGTCCAGTATGTAGTTACTAAAGTGCAATCGTCACGTAATGTTAGTGGACAAAGAGGCCATCGGACATATTATATGCGTTCGTCTCTCTGACCGTCGGTGGACACGAATGTACATTGTTGGTCCTATTTCCAATAACACGAGACACGAATACTAAATATTCCATTACAAAACGTTATGTGCTGGACTCGAGTACAATTGTCGGAAGTAATTTGACAAATTTCAAATGATTCATCAATTCACTTTTGTTCTGTACGTAAATATATGAATGCATGACATTGTGTTCATTGAACAAAGCATGACGAAAATCCCATCTTCAACAGCTCTAAAGATGTTTGTGAAGATTAGTCAAAATTTCGATTTGATGAACCCATGTCAATAAGAAATTGAGGGAAAATCTGTTGTGAAATGACATTCATGAACTGCTGGGAATAGAAAATTGTTGTAACAAATATTTGGGATTTATGTTCGGTTTTCATTAAATAATGAAAAAGAAGAAATTGGGAAATTTGCCTGGAGTTATGTACTCATTCATGTAAATTATTCACGCAGTTTGTTAACGTTAGAAATGTTCTGTGAGCATATTAAGTTGCAACAAAATGGCCGTCGAATGCTGGATAAGGGTACACATACTGCACACAAGGGATGGAGGGTTAGAAAACAAAGTATACGTATGCTCATGTGCGTATGTATGTGTGTATTTGTTGAATGTATTGTCGTTCTACGGATTTTGCACGTTCAACGATTACGTGACGTGGATCGAAATGTATTCGTCAATGTGCTTGGATAGTTTAGTTTGGGATGTTATATATATGGGGATGAGTCGTTGACGCAAGCGCATTGAACTAAATGACGCCCGGGGTTGAAAGCTCCGCCCGGGTTCTGATGTCTAAGGGGTTGTGCTCTTTGTTTAAATATACCATTCATCATCAACGCCCACGATATGTGGTTGGCAAACCATCCCACAACATCTAAGGATACGTATGTTCATCTGATATGATAATGCATGTGTAAGTTCATGTATTCGAGATTGCTCAGAGTATAAACTTCCCAAGACGTCAATGGGTTGTCTGGTCTCGATGTACTGATTAATATGCATCTGCTGACTTGGAAACCCAAGTGAACTCATACAGAGTCCAACTCTGTTCACAAATATTTCAGATTGACTGTTTGTACTGAGGGGTGGGCAAGAGCAAACCACCTCATATGTAATTGGCCATGAAAGTCGTCTGTGTGTACAAATTGGCCACGACCCTCAGTCATGAAAAGAAACGATTGGAAGGTATGAGGAATTTATAACTTACATTAGAAAGGTTAAGCATTGCCTCCATGGTCTATCAGTCCTGCAGGAAGACACAACATTCCAGCTCGAATTATTATTTTACTCCCTACGGTTGGATTAAGCCTACCAACTTCGTGTTAATGCATTGGATCTTCTCTTTCATCTATGAACTTATCGACGGAAAATTTTACATTCAAATATTCGAGTGTACAGAAACATTTTTTCAGGTTTACCAATCGAAAATTTCACATTGACTTGATATTTGAACTATTTCGAACGGCCATAAACTAAATGTTTCATAGTACTGATGCCTCACTCGTATTCTTCAGTGGAAATTGGCGGGAAAATCCTATTGAACCAATCACAGTTGAGACCTCAGTAGCGGGAATGAAAAAGATTGGTTGGTAGATTAGTTCTAGATTCCTCGTTCCTTATACCGCTTGAGTGCGCATGAGCCTTGACTCTATTTCTGTGCTCCATCAGACTTAATCAAATAAAATGATGGAAAATACCATGAATGAAGTAAACATTTTTTTTATCTGAGTATCAATTACAATTACACATCCTTTCGCTCGGAATTTTCTCAAAATTGATGGCAAAATTTGATTCGATATTACTTTTGTTTATAAAGGGCCTTTCAAAATTATTCTTTCGCGGTAGCGTGGCCGAGCGGTCTAAGGCGCTGGTTTAAGGCACCAGTCTCTTCGGAGGCGTGGGTTCGAATCCCAC
>JABMBR010004757.1:0-21457 GCA_018881525.1 Meteorus sp. PSUC_FEM 10030008
TTATATTATTATATTATATTATTCTGTAGAATATATTGTCGGGGGATGAAGAGTCGCAGAACCCTGTAGAACAAGGTTGAATCGACAACAAAAACTTTGATTACGTCGATCATCCCGATCAATTTTTTTGACACATGATTAAATCCAAAAATGAAACAATAAATAAATAGATGAAAACAACAAAAGAAACAGAAATAAAGCATTTGATGGTGGTCGTTACATTTGATTATTCAACCTATCACGGACGCGTGAGATTCTTCTCAACAATGTCATTTCATTATTCACATCACATTTTTTCACTGCATTGTGCATTATCTACTTCCCATTCAACAAGCAGAAAGGGGAACGACAAAACGGAGAATAGAAAAAACATGACATATCTGTACACTTGTTTGCAAAAAAAGTCGCGCTGTTAGTTGTAATATTCATTTGTATAAATAGATCGTGGAGTTTATATAAATATATGGTGAGTTCTCCACTTTTCAGTTTAGTTCAACCATCGGCAGATGAAGTATACCAGAATAAAAACAAATAAAATTCTCCTGTTCCAAACAGCGCGCATATTCGTTTCATAGCATTCCAAAGCCCTTCGAATAATTGATTGCTTTGAGCAGACGATCTTGTAGCTTCTCTATCGATTCATAATCTGGTAGAAGTAATGTGTTGAAACATGTGTGTGCTATTGGTAATCTGGAATTATGAGAGGTAAAATGTATGATTGTCACATTGAATTCTACTTCAAAGTAAGGTTTATCATCAAGTATCATTGTTATGCAGAGAAGGAATTGTATGAATTTCAACAACTCCTGCAGCGATAATTGTACCGAGAAGGTAACGCAGTAGTCAAAAATATGAATGTAAATCTAATAAAATGGCTCTGTGAGTCAGTTATCTCGCATCCCAGCTATCGTGATAAACATGATTAATGAATAGAACTGGGAAACTTACCGATCTGAATCAGGTCCATGTCGTGAAATAACCATTTTCAACCGGGATAAACCACCAACGGGAACTCGATCGCTGCCAGTCGTGAATTGTAACAATCGTCGTTGACTTTCGAGTGGTAACGAATGTGCAACACGCCAGAAGTTACGGACTGCTTCACTATCGACTGTATAACCATCGTACTCAGTCGCTGCTTCGAGCTCAGCAAAATCAAAAACTTTACTTCCACACACTAATTGTTCAATTTCTTCGGGCCTGAATAACAATGCTAGTGGACTTTCATCAGTAACCATTTGAAAACCACGTCTAAATGCATTGAATTGTCGTTCCACTGATACATTCAGAAGGAAATCAGAATAAAGTTCTACAAAGTCTTTCTTGTTCTCTTGATTCACGTACAGTTCATCACCTTTCTCACGTAATTCGTGAAAGAGAACAGAACCAAATACGTCCCTAGAATAAAATTGAATATTATCATTCAAGTAAAAGATTCATGCATGATATATTATTATGTCGGATTCTTAATGGACCATGATCAAGGTTATAGCTACTCACTTGTAACCAACTCTAAATGTTTGCATGAAAGTATCAGGCATATCATCACCAGTATAATTAATCATTTCTGTTAGCGTCCGGTATAAGGTTGGACTCCAGTCTTTTAGGTCAGCGAAACAACCTTTACGTCCTAATAGTTTACGGTAAACCACCATTGGGAAATGTACATCCAGAATTACATTATTGTAAATAGCCAGACCAAGAACAACACCAATGAGGGTGAATTGGGCATCGTTCTCGAATGTGGTCGGATTAAACCAAGTCGTCTGCGTTTCCTCTTGAAGTGTGAACATTCCATAATCCGGATTGAATATTTCTTCGACAATTAATTGGAAAAACTCTTTTGAAACACCACCCTCATCAACTCCTCGTTCACCTTCAAATTCTACAACCAATTGCTTCTTCAAGTCAGTGGGATTCTCCATTGCAACCATCTCCAATTCTACTAGGGCATCATCAATCAAAAAGTCTCGTCTCACCTGAAAAAGACGTGCAGTGTTATTAGAACTAATGTTCGAACAAGAAATAAACTCCCAGAAATATTGTATATCATAAATCATATAGATAATCACTCAAATATGATACCAATTTTAATACATTAAAAAAACTATGATTCTGATACTATTTGGGAGTAAATATTGACAAACAATTGCATTACTCACTTTTAATCTTAAATATGGATTAGTCGGCTGTCCAACAAATGATTGAAAAAAACTCATCCTCCTTTCACTGTACATCCTAAATCGATTATCATAATAAATCCCAAGAGTCTTAGTTGCAGGCGTCAGTATGAAAGCGTAGTTCATAAAACTGAATTTTTTTGGTTGTTCACTCTTATAGTACGCGAAATCCTTATCCATTTCCACAGCGTCGCTCAACAATTCATTGTAAAAATCATTGAAATTTATAAAAGGTTGACGCGCGTCTAACGCGGAAATTCCCAGTTCATTAGCAAGAGGATCTTGTAATGTTTGCTGTAATGTTGTTTCAACCGCCTGAGGGGTTTTGCTAATATCTTTTGACTCCTGATCTTCTGTATGAATGATTTCTGGTGGATCCATCTCGCCTGCCAACATGCTCGCATAATAGAGCATCTTCATTACCTTCGTTGGTGCAGTTATTGTGTCAGCGTCTTGGACACAATAGTCACGTGTAAATGATCCTCCAATAACTTTAACTGTTATCAATTGTTGGAGAGCTTGAAGTAAACTTGAGAGACGTGATTTACTATGCCTCGCCCAAACTCTTGTTAATCGGGCTTGCGCTCCAATGGGGAGGCAACTGGCAGCTTTACACAACATGTGAAGAGCATATTCAAGATATTCACTACTCCCTAGTACCGGTATTTCAAAAACGATAAGAAATACATTGAGTAGGCTGTCTGTAGAATCTGATGGCATTATTCCGAAAACTCTTAGATCTAATTCGATATTGTCTGCCAAAGTGACAAGAGCATTGACTAGAGCTGATTCAAATTCGTCTCCTGGAAATTAAACACATTTTTTTTCATATTTCAACCACTGAACTTGTCATTGCTAAACGGCTAGATGAAATGAGATCAAGTTGGTTACCCGGTAATGACCATAAAGCGGCGAAGGACCTTCTAACAGCTTCCAAATCGACACTCGTATCAGCCGGATGAGGCACTGTCGGTGAAGGATCACTGCTATCGACATCTTTATCCTCGCCTTGTAACGATCGAACGGCTTCTTTGTTCAAATCACTCGCTGGGCGCAATAACGCAACTGGCGCTCGATCTAACAATGCCGCCAATGGTGAATCACTTTTTTCCACGCGCTGAAAACTCCTGCTCAGAGCTTCAGCCGATGAAAATACTTCGCCTAATGTGCGTATCAATAGGGAATAAGATTCGTCTGCCTTGCAGCGGTTGATAATATCCAATAATTTCGTTTCGGTGAGATACGGGACTTGCTTCCCTAGAAAAAAAAAGAAAAAAAAATAAATTTCAATACAAAATTACCTTCCGAAGAAATAAATCATGAGGGAAGAATGGGTGTGCATTGCATCTTTATTCATAAACTCGCGAATTTTCGTTCGGTCTCAGAAGCATAAATATCAGTACAAAGTTGCTTTTTAGTAGTTTTTCTCTTATTATCAGAATTGTCCGGAATATTTTTTGGACTCCAAGTATCTGAGATATAGAGCGAGCACGATAAGTTCAGCAACAGTGTCACGATCAGTATTTTGGCTAGGATTGCTGGTGTGAAACTTCGTTCTCTTCACGGAATTTCTAGTAATCTTCCTACGCTTCACGATTGTTCTTTTACGCGTTTTATTTGCATTTTTCTTCGGCGGCTTTGTTTTCACTGGTTTCCGTCTAGTCGGTATCATTCTAACGTTTTTGTTCAAAACCTTCTGAAAACTCTCAGTATCAATCAAGCTCATAGAGGACTTTTTCGAATCTATTTCACTGTCACCATTCCCATCGTCATCATCAGTGTTATCATCTTCATCGTCATCGTTATCACTTTGTTCAGTATCATCGTCACTGTCTTCAGATTTTTTATTGGTACCACTATCATCTTCGCTGGTTGAAGAATTTGCATACTCTTCCGAGTGATCGCTGTCACTGGTTGACATACTTTCCAATTTATCTCCACACGTTTCACATTGTATTTTTTTTAGTTTCGTTGTTTTCCTACTCGACTGCTGTGCTGATCGTTCCAACATATCGATATCACTTCGTGTACTCGTCTGCATCTCAGAAAATGCTCTGTAATCTCGCACTACTACGATTTGAGGCTCGTTAATTTTTAGTGGGAACGTCGAATGGACATTGTTACTGCTCATTCTTGTATTATTGTTTCTAGATGATGGTTTTGCTGATAAAATACCTTCAGCAGAACAAGTTGGATTCATACTCTTGGCTGGTAAACTTTTTGCTAACGATGCGGGCCCTGATTCTAAAGACGTTCTTGGAATTTTATTGGGCTGTGTACCGTCGCACAAACGTGCTTCCTGGGAGAATAATTGAATTGCTTGGGCCGCTGCCTGATTGGGTGTAAGATTCGTAACCTTCAAAAATCACATATGAAATGTTTCATAAATTTCTTTCTTCAATTTTTGCGATTCAAAATTAAGGAGAAACTTGTTTTAGGTTAGTATATTTTATTACCTTGCCACTAGACGCACAATTTTGATTGTCGCATTGTGGATTGCCACAACCATCGGTCAACTGATAAAAATATCGTTCAATGAGCTTTTTGGCTGCTGCACGCTTCATGTCACTGCAAGGGCTCTCCGTACCTACCCTGAAGTGATGTGAAATGAAAAGAAGATTTTGAAAATTCTCCCAGAATAATAACTAATTGCATATATATGGTGAAGTGCCCACATCTCGTATGTTCAATGTAATCATGAAGCATTCCCTAACCTCGCTTCATCATATATTTTTGGAACTTTTGCGGGTTTTATTTATTAACAATGTCCGGATGAAGGGTTCATGCAGTGCGGAGAATTTTCGTCAAAATTGCTGTGAAAAATTTGAATGAAATCAGGTTACTAGCAAACATTCGGTTAAGTATTTCGTCAATGTCACACTAACAACAAAGATCTCGAAAGGAGGAGGTAATTGTTCAGCTCTGCTATTTTCCGCATAAAAACGTCAAATACATGAAATATATATAGATCGAAAATTGGGCAAACAGTCAAATTTATCTTATAAATTGCGACGCCGAAATTTGTATGTCATGTTGGGATACAGAAAATTTAAGGTTATACCTGGAAGTTAGATCTTCTCCAGGGTCCTCTTGTCCCTTGCTGCTCATAGATTTTGGATGGTCGAAATTTTGTCTGATATATTTTGACAGATTTGCAAAATAATGATTTTCATCAAATAAATATGTGGATGTTCTGTCCTACCCAATATATCCCTTTGTCACCGACTTTATATACAGGAATTCACAACTGTTGTGTTCAGCTATTTATTTCCCTTTGCTTACTTCAGCTAGCTGGTTTTTTCGTACTATTATGATCTGCTATCACTCCAAGACACTGATTATTTTTATGAAGAACTCAGTTACAATGTGTTGACTATAATAAATCAAAAGCCAATATCGCGTTATTTAAAAAAACTGATAATTTCAAAGTTTCCACATTTCACACACAAATATATACGATTTCTATACACAGTACGATGACGGTGAACGAATGAGAAGAAAAGGTGGCGACGGCGCGAGAGGGGTAATACAGACTACACTGGATGAAACTATGAGTGCGATAGGCAGGGGCAGTGACGTGATTGTAATGTGTGTTTGTAGTTTGACGGAAGTATTGAAAAGAAATGTGGTATGAGACAGCGCGAGGCACTTCAACACATACTGATGTTGAGGTGATGGGAAGCGAGGCAGATTGAACAATATGGAAACAAATAGAAATAATTGTTGCACACTTCGCGCGGTTCAACGGAAATATCAGAATCGAATTTATTCTCCTCTTCACTGGTCTCCGTGCATATCCGGCAAAGGCTTTGTATATGTCAATGTAGTTGTTGCTCATACATCAATTTTGCATGTATGAATTATTCCATTTACAAACTCGATGTCACTCAATAATTAGGTTGAACATTTTGTCGACGAATAATATTCATCAATCATGATGTGTATTGCGATTCCATATCATGAAGGTTGCATTGTAATTACGTCAATGATTGAATCGCAATCAACTTGAGTTATGGTCTGTTGAAAAGTTGGTTTAGTATGACAATTATTTCACAAGTTCGTCATTACAATCGAACTTCCATAAACAAACATTATACAAGTTTACATCATTAAGTCATATATCAATCAGTTATGCAAATACCGGATCAGATTATGTTTCTATCAATAATCTTCTGCAAACAAAGCCGACTCATTCAAATTCTCCTCCCCACTGCGAAGATCTTCCTCACGTTTCTGGTTAAATAACGGTTGTATATCTCACATTCGTCAAAGATGAAGAGCATCTATACAGATGAGGCCTTCTCCTATTTCTCTTTCCTTGAATGAGGGAATTCAAGTGATTTGTGTAAGATGAAGACTCATCATTTATGGTATAACATCTGAAAATTTTTTTTCTTGTGAAGCGCTCAGGGTACATGAAATTTTTTTGAATGGACCGCACAATTACTCAGAATTTTTATCATTCCTCATAGTGTGTGCTATCAAGACAGTGGTTACTCTAATCTGTTTCTCTTGTTTCGAATGATTTTCGGCTCAACTACAAAATTCTATTGGAGATCATACTGGATCACTAGAAATTCGAGTAATGAAAGTAGTATCTTCTGCTAATTCTCGTACGAATCACGACGATTTTCTTTCCTGAAGCCGACGAGAGCGCTCTCCTCTGTTTCCGTGTGTTCATGAATATTTCGGATAGCATTATACTATACGACCGCTCAAAGATTTCTCGCAAGACTCAGATATTCGCACTCTGTGATTCTCTTACCGTTCATGTAGAGACGCGTGAAGATGGGCTGAGTGAAAAGTTGCGATGAGTGCATGCGCAAATAGTGTCATACAGTGAGGATACCAGAATTGCAATGGAAGTCTTTGACCGGTCTGACGGTAGTAGCCGTCCTCGTACTGGATGCATTTTGTTCCGTATTTCATGATTGTATTTTTAATGAAGAGATTATTGACTCTTCTCGATAAACAAACAAACCATTTCGAATTATAACATCAATAACGTATTCCATATCGTCTTCCACTACCCCAATCCTTTCCCGAATACTCATCTAGTGTCATGAAGAGAAGATGTGAGAATGAGATTGAATATCAATGTGATGTTCTCCGTGTGAATCGAATAAGTTCAACCAAGTTCAAACCTTGATCTGTTCAACTCAAATTCTGTTGGGATTTGGGATTTGAAGGTTATGTAGAATCGTATAGTGCCGAGAAAGACTGAAGAGTGCTTGATACGGTGAGATTTGTGCTTCCATAAAGTGATTGTTATGGCAGTGCTACATCGAGCGTTATTCACTTGGTTCCAATTGTTGATATTTCTGATTCTGCTTGTCCTACGTCTCGATCATCGGATTCAATGGAATTGGTTTATAGTTTTTATCCCAATGTGGATGTACGATAATATCCTATTGATTTACATCGTGTTCAATATGATCTCACACTGCAAAAATGGTCACAACAGGATCAGTAATTTACGTAGGAAGGTAGTTATGAAACCCAAATTCATCATGAAGTGTAACATGTCTATGCCACATTCAGTTAACAATATCTTCATTTGTACTCAGGGATGGCATATGCTGGCAGTACTTCTGAAGCTGAGTACGCAAATATTGATCTGCCTTCGTCTAGAAGCACCATACTGGAATTTACCTGCAAAAGCTGTTCTGGCTCCACTGTGGTTGTTGCTTCCTGCCTTAGCTACTGACGTGTTCGTTCACCTAATTCAACATTCCAGATATTGAGATTCAGTAATCGCTGTGAATATTGGGTTCATCACTCTCACGACGATTACAGAAATGAGAGAAATTAAATATCGAGCAAAAAAAATGAAGAAAATAAGCATGGAACGATCAAGATTTTCCTTTTGTTCGGCATGATGTTAACTTTTCGTTGATGAATTTTGGAATTCTGCCAATTCCTTCACAATTTCATTTCTTTTTTTATTCTTAGAAATACATAGACAAATGAGGTTACTCATTGTACGAGAGAGATTACACAATTGAGCAACGATACAATTTTTTCTTCCGTCCAAAACACATGTACATAATTGCGATTAGTATACCATCAGATCGGTAACATACTGATGTCATTTGTGAGGGAAAATTATCTGACTATCATTGTTATATCACATCTGGAACATTAACAATAAATAAAAATATAGAGATGTGTGTTACGCAATTCATTGGGGACCTCTTTGGTTCACCAACTCAAGCGAATCAGCAGGCGCGAAACTGTTTGTCAGTCCACCAGAGCCACTCATTCTAGTCACAAGATTATTGAGAAGACAGACGTAGTGTGAGTTATTAATAATGTGCAAGCCCAAGGATGAATGGGTTGTGGAATATAATCACTATAAATAGGTAACACTCGTCTATGTCAGTTCGTTCGTTCAACGATAAAAGACATCACATTCTCGACTCACGTCAAAGGCTCATTATAGATATTTACTCATTGACTAATAATTTTTAACATCGATAAGAAGCGAACGACGAACGAGGATATCATAGAGACAATTGTGAGTGGATATCAATAAACGTGGAGGAGACGTGAGTAAATTATCGCAAAATCTTAGTTGATCATTATGAACGCAAACCGTGATTAATATGAAGTAATATAAAACACAAACATGTTCATAACACTGTTCGTTGACTCGATTGTTTGGGGATTCGGCTTCTCTAGATTTTTCATCTCTTTAGTGAATATAATGAGGCCATTACGAATATTCATGAACAACGTGGATTAAATTATGGATCACCGCAGTTTAACATGTGATGAACTCTGTATTGAATAACAATCGCATACCAAGAAGTTCTATCGGCGTGACGATATTGCTATTCATTTCTAATTTTTTCGGGTTGCGGATCATCCGTTCTCATATAATTACAATGAAATGTTCATAAATTTGTATTTTTCTAGATAAATTGCGAGAAATAATATGCATGGAGAATCAATTCCAAATAAAATGTCTTCTTCTTCGCGATTATTTCCATGGATCCTCTCATCATCCTGTTCTATTCTTGTTATTGTTTTGTAGATGGAGAAACTTATGGTTGTCACCATACTTATAATCAATTTTTATACTACTTCAAACGCTTATGTCACCGTTGTTGAAGTGAAAGCCGGCAACTTGGCTGCACTGCCGTGTTTGAGTAATGACGATAATCATCAATTTATGTTTTGGCAACTATCGGATGATCAACGTATAATCGGACCAGGCAATCAGCATGATCGAGAAAAATATAATTATGAAGTTCTTACTGGAAAACTACTCATTCGGGTAAAATAAAATTGTGTATCGCTATTTGGTTTCGAACTCGTTCATCAAGAAAGTTACACATGAATGTGGAAACATGGGGATTATACCAGGAAAAGTTATTTCCGTTTCAGATAAGAATGATGACTTCGCAAATCAAATCCGATGGTCAATCTTGATCAGCTAATCATTTTCCTATCCTTTCAGGGTGTTTCATCGAAGGAAGCAGGATTTTACAGATGTATTTCCAGAGGCGTGCAGAATCATTCGTCCATCAACGTCCACGTGTCTGAACTCCTTGTGAGAAAGGAAGTAGAGGATGAGTTTGAGGTAAAAGAAGACTCTTCAAAGTCTTTTAACTTATGTTCAGAACGCTGACCGATGATCCTTCATTCGAGTGTGATTGAATATTATTCACATATGCTGCAGACAAACCTACTACGTGGCATGGCTGCGCTATCAATAATTGTTGTTAGTATAGCAGTGGTTCTTTCACTAGTCACAATGAAGAAAAGGCGAGGCCGGAGATATTTTGGTTAGATAAGATAATTGACATTTTGAATCGCTAAACAAATATGGTTTCTCCAATATACATTATGAATATAAAATTTCGCGTAGATCTGGAAGACTCACCCGAAAGAGCAACTTCTCCGGCTAAGTACAGTCGCGATAATCAAGCGCCAACCATCGCTGTTGGCCCCGCTTCATCATCGTCCCAAGGCATTGACAATGTAGGTATGGATGTCGACTTTCCCCGCGTCTTCACGAAGATGCAAAGAGAACCGTCTTTGCCGTGATAGCTGGTAGAGTTGCTCAAACCAATAGTGCTTCAATATAAAAGATGCAGTGAAAATCTCTTGCCAGACATGGAAAGAACCGTACTTATTCGAATAAACTTCTTGAAATACACAAATTCCAACACAGAACTGCCCCCTTCTTCCTGAGAAAAGTGTAATATTGCGGAAATACAAATCCCATTCAATGCCTCAATATTGATTGGAAGGTTGTTGTCGAAATGATGGTGTCATTACTGGATATAAATTATTATTTTATTTCTGCTGCATACATTTCGTGATGTTCCTCCAATTTCATATTGGTAATCAAATCAGATGGTTGAATATAAAAAATCTACTTAAGTTTCCATATGTAAAAGGTATTCATTTATTATTTCGTTGGTTTTTTAAGACGAAGTTTCAGGCATGTTCGCTGACGTTTCCATTAAATTATCCTCACAAGTGTCGTCGTCCTCATCATCATCTTCTTCATCGTCTGGCTCAACTTCAGTTTCCAATAGTCGGATTTTTCGATTGTTACCACTGAGTACGGCTGCGACTTTTCGTTTACCAGAAACAATTATTTTCCCTGCCGAAATCCCATGAAATGCCCGCGGCACATTTGAACCCGTAATAAGATCATCAATATTTTCGAATTCGTCATCGCAGTCATCTGGACTATGAAATGTTTGGGACTTGTTTATGGGCAGTTGAAAAAAATATGATGTGAAATTATTTTGATTTAATAAGAGGAGACTTAGGAACTCAGTGGAATAACATTGTAGATCCGTGATTGTGTAATCCGTTGGGATTCTCGAAAACGAAGCTGTAACAAAAAGAAGTACTTGAGTATTGAACAGACTGATTCCTATGAAAAGCTATCAGTTCGGAGTTGTACTCTCGAACATATGATAGAAATAATTATGTTCGATTATCCATCACCTTGTCGATTCCCAAATTCAATGGTACGCTGCTTGGAAACCAAATTCTTATCATTGGGAGACTCGCACTCTACTTTAAAGAGCTTGAGTGATCGTCGCTGCTTGTCACATGCAGCGAGGAATAAACTCCCATCATTCCAGACTATTTGTGATGTAATTGACATGTCAAATGGTGTGAGGCACGTAGTGATATTGGTAAAGTGACTCGTAAGATCTCGATATCCTTCAGAGAAAACATTTGCAATAGCATCGATGAGAGCGTCGTGTGCTTGAAGTAATGATAAATCAAGATCCTGTTTTATGAGTAATGGATGGTCATGTAAACATTTATTTTCCCTCAACAGCGAGGCCCATTCGCTTCCCTCTGGTGAAAGAGGAATCTGTAAGGGCTCACGACGAAGATATTGACCTAATTTCTCCAAGTTTACACCTTTACGACATTTTCCACTGCCCTCGGACTTGTCAAAGCCACGTAAAAATTCCGCAATGAATGTCAACTCTTGTTGTGAAATGCGACTAGCCTCCGATGGTATTCGTTCATCTGTCAGTTTGGCAATTACCACATAAAGCCATCTGAAAGAATAATCTACCATCAAAGTCTGTAATCATCTAGTTGGAGGGTACGAGGTGAAATTTCAAGAACACCTGAAAAAAGCCTTATAATCTCTCATACTATGATCAATTACTTGTTGAATCTCTGACGATTTTGCCAAAAATGTTTCGGATACATCGAGCGCCTTTGTTATTTGTTCCTCGTCTTTCAATCCTAAGGACTCATAACGACCACCTAGTCTCGCCATTCCACGCATTTCAGCCAGTTGATAAACTAATGCCATTCCGACACTGCTCAGATGTTTCAGAACTAATTTTTGGATGTTACTATAACAAATTTCGATACTGTGACCCAACTTCTTCAGACCCTTGTCTGAAAGATCACGTAGAAGGAAAGTCTCTAATTTACTAGAGGGAATGCCAATCATCAAGAGTTCGAGGAAATCGGCAGCGAGAGTGCCAGGCGTATCGGACTCCTCATAACGAGCAAGCTTTTCATCCATTTCTAATAAAATTGTTTCCCATGCTTCAGAAATCGCCATCAAAGTTTGTGACAGATAATCCATAAGATATTCAATATTCGCTTGAACTTGCGCCACTTTCAAGAAAGCATCACTTTGCTCTAAGAGAGGACATGATAATCTGTTGACCGTGATTCCCAAATCACTCTTACAAGTGATCCATATTGGATTCCCTGACCACCCGCTGATTTCGGTTACATATCCAGATCCTAGAGATAACGTTCCACAATAGAACATTCCAAAAACGTACATAGTAACATCACCATTATCGTGTCCCAACTGAAAAATATCAACGACTAAATTGATGGATGGAAATTTGAGATAATTCGATCAGAATAACTTACGAAAAGTATATCAAGACTTTGGAAGAAAAAATCCCTCCGTTCAGGTTCATGACTAAACCCTCTATTTAAGCTCGGTAATGGTGGCAGAAAATTTCCTGTTGGGGATGGCATTGTCGTAGAATTTTGCGCAACGTCACCATGAGATTGATTATCGAGAGGTAGCCATGCCATGCATGATATATTTTTCCTTGATCCATCAATTTTTTTATGAACAACATTCTTATTCTCGATATCAACTAAATAGAGTGCTTTGGAGTTTTGATAGCAAACTGCTAATAGTTTTCCATCAGGTCGCCAAGCAAGGTTCGATACAGTTTCAAACTCATCTGGCGGACTGAGTAGCCAGACTCTTTGCCAGGTGAGTCTATGTAATGCAACTTCCCCTGTAATTATTCATGTAGTTTTCAGTCCTAATAATTCCGTGTATGTTTTCCACACAATCTATAGAGTCAAATGTCAACCAACCTTTTATATTGGCTATCGCCAATAAATCCATTTTCGGTGACCATCTCATTAATGTCACTTCAGTTGGTAATTGGCGTTCTTCTAATTGACGAATTGTCCCTGACATTTTTGCTAATTAACTTATCAACACCATTAGAACATAACCATGATTATAATCATTGTTTACATTCCGACCACAAGCTCGAAATAAGTATGAGATTCGTTCACAACGGTTCTGTGACCAGTGATGCCGAGACGTGGGATTTTTCTACCCCTTCCATACGTCTCATTTATACGTACTTCAGGCACGCGAGGCGCTATAGAAGGGGTAGAAAAATCCCACGTTTCGGCATCACTGTCTGTGACCCATGTGCGCTCGAGATAGAAGAGTGGGGGAGCTAAAATCATGAGAAAACTCTTCTGTTAACATGTAAACACAGGTTACTATGGTTTTAGCAGCCAAAGAATTTGTCTCAAACTTCGACACAACATAGGTATACTCACTTTCAAATCATCCATCATCCCACTAATCATTCTATCTCTCGCGCGCATGCGTCGATATCAGCCATTTTGTCAGCATCATTTTTTGAAAACATTTCCTTCGATAAAACCATTGGGAGGTATATTCTTTTTCATGTTATGATAAATAATTCGTACTATTTTATGACATCTGTATAAAAAAATTATGCAGTCACCACAACGAATTGTCATATATTTTATTCAACTATCAATTTTCTCAATTGGAATAAAGCTAAATTTACTTTCGAGGTGGAATTCGTATGCTTTTCGGTTATAACGATGCCCTTGTAGTCGTTATGATGAATGTCACACTGTTGAATAGTTTGGTGAATTCTAAGTTTATCCCCTGCATATAAAAAATAATTCATAAAGTCGCAATTTTCACCATTATTTATTCGAGTTCTATTATGATTCATATGAGACGTATGTCTTTAAAAGTGGAATCACATGGATAAAGCACCACCATTAAAATCATAAACATTGCAACAACTGAATTCTGACATGTTATAAAGAAGGAATGTGTGACAATCAACCTGTTGAACTGATATATGTCATCACAATAGGGGATATTAGATATCGACCCGATTGTAAACACCAATGTTCTCTTCCTTGTTCTTTACCTTCATACAGACATGAATATATCCCCTTGACAAGAGTAGAACATAAATTGAATGATCTGGAACGAATTGATATCCGACCGAAATATTCACGTCGGCCCAGCCTCAGCATTTTCACATGAGTGACCCCAAAATTACCTTCAGGAAAATAAGTGATATTTCGAAAGTATATAGAGCTTTGTCGAGCATGCTGATATTCGTCGTCAGGCAACATTTCATGGAATAGCATCGTCAAAGATACGGTATGTGCTCACCAAAGCTGATGAAATTGGAGAGTTTAATATAGTTCAGGCTACATCGTGCTGTACCATGAACCAGTGCTCATGTATGCATTGACGCCTATGAACATTGTAAGATAACCAATTCATATTATGAACATATTCATGAAGACATGATATTAGAATGAAACAATGACAAATAGAGGGAGATCCAAAAATGTGATGCTGAATTGAAAAGGTAAGATAATAAACAGGGCAATCATAATGAGTGCATCAGCAACCGGTAAGAAGACATGGATGCATGTGAAGTTGATAGACGAAGATCTGGCAGGGTTCGTAAGAGAGAACGAGTCAGATGTATTACGAGAAGAAATGTGGATTAAGTGCGAGAGATATGGAAGAGGGCGAACAAGTCACGTGATGAGTGGTAGACTGAGGCGTATCCATCGGAAAATCTAAATCCGTCGCATAGCTGTGAGGAAGAGAGAAAATCGAAACCTAGCATGAGGTCCGACGTGGTGGAAGCTGTGCACAAGAGTCAATGAATGACGTTAGGTGTTGTTACTCATATCTGAACATAGACCTCCATCAACATTATCGGAATTTCTCACATCACAAATTGACATTTTCAAATTCACTCGGTCGTGTAGTTTATTTGATGAATTTGCTAGAAGAGCGCGAGGTGTTTGAAGCATGATTCGCGTTGACGAAACTGATCCGGTGGGTGGTAAGTGTTTTTCAGAAATAGAAAAATATCCTTTATGGTTTCCCCATTTTTATGATCATGTACTGACGTTATCGCAAACATTTGTCTATACGCAATGGCAACATCATTTTTTCATCCATGTTAAGAGCATATTTTGATGCAGATAAATAGTCAGATTTGTTTTGTGTTATATTTACACTATTTCAATGCAATGTTATAGAGATTGAACCGGCATTCCCCTACCGAGATGTAACAGTAAGACGGAGAATCGAATTCGCAGATTATTATGATCTCGAAACGGAACTTGGTCGGTGAGTAGTTATATCAAAAAAATTTGATCCAATAAAATGCAAACACATGTGTTCACGGTATTTCTTCCATTACTTGTTTTGCTTTATTTGTTTTTTTTTCCTGTCGTCTTTTAATTGGCCTTCAACATGTCAAACGTACCACATTCCAATTGTCGCGCCAAGGTTTCTCTGTCACCACAGTCGATTAATTATAAATTTATTTGGCAACTAATCATCATTGTAAATTCACAATATCCACGCTCTGGCACAAGACCCAGATCAAATTTTCATATCGTGCATACCTCAAATATGAAAGGAATCACAAAATTGTATATGATCCAGGAAATGAATATGAAGAATGACTAATATATTCGCATTATGATGAAGAGGAAGCGAGGAGAGGAGGATTTCTGTTTATATTCTTCTATCCTATGATCCATAGACAGTAACAATAATCATATGAACTCTCCAAAAATTATTCTGTAACTGCGAGCCCTTAATATCAGAAATCCTGCAACAATTATGTACTGTTCCGACACTCATATTCAAATCTTAGAACGCGTAGTACGCTGAACACGTGGTTAAAAAATGAGAAAGGAATCCACTCGGTGGACCAAAACTTAAGAGACATAATTGAAAGAAGCGATGTCATGAAATTGGTCAGAGGAACGAATTGAACGGAAGATAATTCCATTGATCTATGATATTCAATCATTAGACTTCTGATTTGAAAGTAATGTTGACATTCCCTTCTTCATCTGATACATTATAAATGCTCACCACTAACTTTTAATGGCGTATAATCGTCGATCATCACATACGTGTATGATCCCGCGACATGCTGAATTTTACAGCAGTGAATTAGTTTCTTTGTTTATTAAATCTCTGTATTCCTCTCGTTGAATATGGCCTGTATAGTGGGCGTTTATGTTTGGGTAATCAAGGTCCCTTCTATAAATAAGAGGTGTACAGGTCTTGTGGGATAACGATGAAGATTGAGACGATGAAGTCGACATAACAACGTATTTTTGGATCTACCGTGACACACCAGAAGAAATGATACGATTCCGGTTGCGTGCATATGCCCAACATATATATATATATGTACTTGAGGGAAGGGGGAGGGGGGCATTCCGAACATTATGTTGTTTCTGTAGGGTTCTATGGGTATTCACGTTTTATAATAATTCGTGCACGACAATCTGTTTCACAAAACTTAGTTATTCGTAGAGTTGCACAAGAGAATGGAGAATGTGGATATCCAAAACATTATACACAATATTGACTGCATCTAACCTCATGATCTTCTGTTTTGCATAGGGGAAAGTTCGGAACCGTTCACTTATGCAGGGACAAGAAAAATAATCTTAAATTGGCGGCTAAAATTGTCAATACGATGAAAAAAGAAGACAGACGTGCTGTTGAGAGAGAGGTTGAGATTATGCGGAGACTGCAACATCCAAGATTAATTCAATTATACGATGCAATTGATAATGGAAAACAATTTTATGTTATCCTCGAATTGTAAATATGCATTAATTACGGGGTTGGAGTTTGAAATTACTTGATATTGTGACCCCTTTCTCCAAACTTGTCTTATACGAACTTCAATACTTGAACTCCTGCAGAATCGAAGGCGGCGAACTGTTTGAACGTGTCATTGATGATGATTTCGTCCTCACTGAAAGAAGTTGCGCAGTATTCATGCGGCAAATTTGTGAAGGGATAGAATTTGTTCACGGACAGAACATACTCCATCTCGATATGAAGGTAAAGATAATATACCTCGATTTGATTCGACCTGTGTAACTTGAAATACATTTGCAATTTTTTTTTATTCGACATTCAACTTCACCATGTATTTTCCCGGATTGAATAAAAACTATCGTTATGTCCACAGCCAGAGAACATTCTATGTCTGACCAAGGAAGGAAACCGGATTAAAATAATAGACTTTGGATTGGCGAGACAATTCGATCCTAGAAAGAAACTTCAAGTATTGTTTGGTACACCAGAATTTGTTGCACCCGAAGTCGTCAACTTTGATCAAATTGGGTTCGGTACGGATATGTGGAGTATCGGTGTTATTTGTTATGTCTTGTAAATAGATTTCATTCAACTAAATCGTTTCATGAAAAAATAATTTGTCGAAGGAAATGAAATCTTGCAAATTTAATTAATTTCATCAGACTTTCGGGACTTTCGCCGTTCATGGGTGATACAGACGTGGAAACAATGGCAAACGTAACAATAGCAAAATACGATTTCGATCACGAAGCGTTTTCTGATATATCTGAAGAGGCCAAGGACTTCATTCGTTGTCTGCTAATCAAGGACCGAGAGTAAGGGAACTTTTGTTTTTTTGATGATTGTACTGGGAGTTCAATAACTGAATGAGTTTCTACGAATTTTGTATTCTCATAGTTAGAACTTATGATTGATACCCAATTAATATTTCGTGATAATCTGATGGAGCGATATTATTATCATTCCATATTGGTCATTCAATCATTCTAGTCCCTGTTTAATATTCTGTTACCAAATATCTTCTGAATGATAATAATAATCTCTGGGAGTTCAAAAAATAATTTTAGAAACGATTTTGCTTCGAAACATTTACATATGAATTCCATTGCTGAAATATTTGTCGCAAACGGGTGTGACAAATGTGTACAATAATAAATTCGCTCAGATCATTAAAAAATCACTCTTGTTTCATACTACCATCACTTTGCCATTAATTCGCATCCATTATTTGTCTTTCGTGGCTCGATTAAGAATATTAAAATTATTAACATCGCAAACCGATTGTGTTGTGTTGAGAAATGCTTGCTCGTGGAATAATGAATATAATTCTGTTCATCACCATAAGTATTGAAGTCGTCATATCCATCTTTATCAGATCTCTTGTCTCAATACATATGTTATTGTGTGAACAATTGTATGAGAATAATGTCATGAAACATATTTGTGTCACGTAAAACCGGGAAACTACCGGGATCACATTCTCTACAGACGTTCAGACGTACGTGTCTCGAGGATTCCCAGCATGATTGATGTGTATGAACTAAGTAAAACTATGAGAGCACGAAAGACAAAAAATCATGATAGCAACAAACAATAGACATAAAAATCAGTTATGTGATATACAGCACTGAAAATACTCTTTGCAGAAAGCGTATGACCGCATCTCAATGTCGTTCTTGTGGATGGTTGGCTCGACGCGATTCATCAAAGGGCATTGGTGAGGCGAAAAAGACCGTAGAATTATCGGGGAATCATACAAAATTGAATACAAATAGCAAAGCTCAAGTAGCGGATACAAATCCAGGAAACGCATTAGATTTATCTAAAGATAATTTGAGATTGTTTGTTGAACGTTGGCGAGAACATCCAAACAGTCCATATCGACTGGAAGAAACTTCTGTTCATTCAGATTGTATTCGTAATCCAGAATCTACGTCACTTTGTGCCGATAGTCCATCACCACCTCAGAGTATTCATACTGATGACTCAGTATTTTCTGAAGTGAGCGAGAATAATCGCGACAAATTATCATACAATATACCGAATATCACCCTTGAACGACGTGCGTCAGAAGGTAATTTTCATGACATACACGTCCGTGATCCGGCCTCACAAATCGCACTTGCTGAAGAAATTATAAAATTATCAGAACATCTTAGGACAATTGCTATGGAGTCACAAGAGTCATCTTATACGCTAACTAGTTTGAAAGATGAACCCGATAATAAAAGTTTGGAAGATATGAAGTTATCTATACAGTCTCCGAAAAAAATATCCAGGACAACGGAGAGTAGATCAAAACATGATGACAAACACAATGGTAGCGAAGTCAATGAGATTTATGAAAAAATATCAAAGATAACACGACAAAGAAAATTGAATGGAACGACGTTCAATGGTACCAAAAATTATGATAAGCACGAAAATATTTTACGTACATTCAAATTGAAGAAACCACTGAATACGCTAGGTAGGAAACATTTATTGACCAATGAGATGATTCCAGATCAGGCGACGAAATCCAATGAATCGTGGAGTTCAGAGCATCAAAAAAGTCCTCAGATCGATGAAAATTCTCAGAGAAATATTGATTTAACTCCACCATGGCGCAAAACATGCAGGACGAAAAGGAGATTTAGTGAAACTTGTAGAGATGTACCGAGGATTTCAAATCTACGCGATATTCATAAGAGTATGAATTTAGATGAACCTACCACCACCAAAAATCTTCTGCTGAAACTCCTCGAAGAATGGGACGAACGGCCAGAATCACAAATTTTCGGACGAAAATCTATAAGTGTTGATTGGCATACAGAAAATGTTTCTAGGCAATCTATCAATTCATTAGCAGAATATTTTCAGTCTAAACAAAAAAAAACAACAAACTCTTCAATACAACATCCATCAACTTCCACATACCACTGAATTTGGAGGTATGATGGTATATTGAAAATAGAACGACATAATTCTGTATGATCATTATCCAACATAAAGATTTGCATTGATAACTTTTCGATTCTCAATCACATCCATACATAATTTCATTATCATATGACCTCACTTATGACAAACTGCGACATTAATTCTATGGCCATCAATTTTTCTACGTTTATAATGATGTGTCAATATCGATTCGATGGGGTGCTGGAAACTTTGGAGAAATATGGGAGCACAGAAGAGAAGAGTCCGAGTACTGGGTCAATATTCACCTACCAAAAGTGAATACCATCATGAAAATATTCTCTTGTGATCCTTGAGTCAAAAGATCTGACTAATATGGATATTAAAAACCTTATTTCAATCAAATGTGATGATGTTGCATTACATTCAGCCAATCAATTTCAGGAAGGGACATTTCATTCGGCCTCATTGCTCCAAATGTTTTTTTCTTTTGCAGTAAAAGACCTCGTGGTGGTCCACTCCAAGAACATCAATGGTTTGCGGCTGCATTGGAGAATCCAATTTCTAAAGTTCGACTCAAACGATATATCATCAAAAAAAGATGGGTTAAAGCTGTCAATACTATTCTAGCTTTGAAAAGAATGGGTGCACATATCGATGTGGCACTTATTTAATCATTAGCTTAATCATAATTTTTCCCCATCCATAAGAAAATGTCTGCTGGAAGAGGAAAGTGTTTATGACGGGGTGTACAACTCCATATTTTATTTGGCCTGATGATAAGATAATTCACGGAAGGCGATGAGTCTCCTGATGAATATGTAGATGGGTATTGATTATTGCACAGTATATATTCATTTCTCTGATCGTGGAATTTGAAATAACACAACAAATAAAACCAGAAGTTGTTCTCCTCTATGAATACAATTTTGAAACGCAAAACCACAGTGTGGAATTTGTTCATGTCGCTATGAAGCTAACTCATCAGTCAAATGATTAAGCATCAACGAATCTAAAAGGCATCAAATTCCACAACATGTAAATGAAACCGAGTAAATAGGTCTCTTCATCTTCTTTTCGTATCTTCATTCATTACACAAGAATAATACCATCAATCTGTTCAACACACACTTCTCAAAAAGATAATCATCTCACCAGCGCAACGATAATTCATAAAAGCATTTCGTACAAATGATCACATTCGATATTACCGGGCACATTGGATGATCCCACAGAATTCTACTCAAAGGTAAGGGTCACACTATTCCAGAAAAATTATGATTCCGAACACTTCAATACTTTACCTGGTTGCAACCAATCCGAAAACTCCGATGTACATCTCACCAAAATGAGATTCGTCCTCTGCTTAATTTAGTATGAATAATCTGTGATATGGTGAAGATGGTGTGAGTCGTACCATCACTCGGGGAGAAACTCTCAACATCCCAAAAAAATAACTCAGACCCCTTCAACAAAATATTGAAACAATAAACGTATTCTTACCTTGATCACTAGTGTGCTTGACTAATTAATATTCACAGTCAAGTAGATATGACACTTTGAAGTGCTAAAAGTATGGTACTCATCAGCTTCCCAAGAAATTACCCTAAATTCAAACTTCTCAGTAAATAACTTCTTATTCATATTAATGAATAGATATTGGGGGGAG
>JABMBR010004758.1:0-21435 GCA_018881525.1 Meteorus sp. PSUC_FEM 10030008
CTCATAATTTTTTGAAGAGAAAAAATAGGCGTGAACATTATTTCTTGAAAATTATTGGCGGATATGAATTGTAGGCGTAGCTGTTTAAAAAAAATACCCGGAGAGAGGATATAATAGAATTTTCGGGAGCACATGTTGCAGATATGCACATACCCATCAAATTGCTTCATTGGGGATTAAGAAAGGAGAGTAAATATCCGTAGCTATAAAAATTAGGGGGGGGGGGGGCAGAGTTGGGAATTTCCCAATTGTTGAATTGGACATCGTAAAATCTAAATTTTGGTTCTTAATGACAAATATTTTTCGGTGAACACAGATAAATTACGGTTCGGCTTATCGTAATAAAATATTCGTGACGCAGCACGAAACATTCCCGCTTTGCGATAGGGGGTGTGATATACGAGGGCACTTTCGCCGACGAAACATTCTTGTATTGCCGTGGCTCACTCTGCGAATTGTTGTGTTGGGATAACAACAACAACAACAACAACAACAACAACAACAATAATAATAATAATAATGGTGTTGAAAAATCGATTGAATGAATGATGAAAGAGATGAATGATGGATGTGAATGCAATTGAATGACGATGATGGATAATGAAGTGCCGGAAGATGTTATACACGTGGTGAAAACAAGTGCGAACACGTGGTGTGAAAGCGAGTTGCGTTTATTTGATAAAATATCACCAATATTATACAAATATTTACACTGTTCAGTTTGAGTTTAATGAGAGATTGATCGTTGATCAAGAATTATGTTTGAGATGTAGAAAAGAATAGAACACACGAGATTGTATTAATTCACGTGGCCGTCGGTATGCCAATAGGTTAACTTAAACAAGTTGCGTTGCAATTCGTGCACAAAGAATTGTATAAATTATTTAATGCGTTGAGCCGGCACCCGATGAGATTAAACGTACGTTGCACGTGAGAGAAGTTATTTAGTTATAGAATTGTAGAAGTTCGCGACCACGTTGTGGCGAGAAAAGAAAATCGAGATCGAGAGCGCGCGTGATGTTCACGGTGTGAAAGTCTACGAGGAAAAGAGCGAGTTCCCCATCGATCCGTGGTATTGATGGCGATCTCTTTGGTTGTATTGGTGTGTCCCTGAGCGTCCAGTTTGGGCGACACGGATGTGTGTGTGAATTAGGGCGTGCTAATAGGGCGACGCATGTGGCGTGATCTGTTGCGCGCGCCGAATTGTCCCTTCTCGAGGTCCTGTAAGTGCGTGTGTGTCGCCTAGCCTAGACGACACGCTTGTAGTGGTGTAACTGTGTAACAGCGCCCGAGAGGTGCTGCCCTTTGAGTAAGGTGGCCAGAGATTTGAGTTAGTCAAATCTCGAACAAATGGTGTTATATCTGATTGTTGATATAATTTTTAAATTAGTTTCCCCTTATTTTTGTCCTAACCTTTCGATAATAGACATGGACGGGGACCTTTATGGAGAGGAGCGTTTCGGATATGTTGCGTGAATACAAGCATAAATGTGTAATTTAAAATGGGCCCTAATGTACCCGTAAATTGAAAAGAATGCGTAGTACAATACAAATGGCTTGCCGACTTGCTTACGTTGGTGGAGTAGTTACTTATTTTCTTCTACCAATCGCTACTGTCGTTTCACAATGGTTATTTCATCCCGTTGTACTATTATCATTCTACTGTTATTACTTCAACTATTCAATTATCAATTCAACTATTACTTGATCAACTGTCAGTCCTGTTTTTGGCTTTCCTCCGCTCTTACATCGGGCCCAATGTTTCAGAGTTACTCCCACTCTTCCACATTTAGTCCACTTATCTAATACTAAACCGGGGTGGAGTTTTTCAGAATGTCCTAGTTGCAAGATTCCTCCCTTCTTAATCATACACAAGAGTATGATGCAACCGTTGGTGATAAAAGAAAAATCTCTTCTTTCTCAACTTAATGTATCAATTTTCTTTCCCAGCTGACACTGTGATTACGCGTTCGATAACTACTTATCGCAGAAGTGTATATTTGACTTTTTTCATTTTCTCGATTTTATTTTCCATTATTGTTCCATAGTGTCTGTTTGAGATCCTGCCATGTTAATAACTGGCGACTCAACTCATTCTTTCACATACACACTACTACAATTCTGTCGTCTAGGCTAGACGACACACACGCACTCATAGGGCCTGGAGTAGGGACAATTAGGCGCGCGCAGTCGATCACGCCACTGCGTTGCTCTATCAGGGCTGCCTAATTCATGCACACATCCATGTCGCCTAAACTGGACACACTCGGATGCACTTACACAGTCACTGAGATTTTCATCAATACGACAGATCGATGGGGAAATCGCTCTCTTCCGTTCGGACTCTCACACCGTGAACAACGCGTAATTGCTCTCGTGAAAATTCTCGCTCTTGCCACAACATGGCTGTAAATCTCATAATTCTGTAATGAACGAGTAAATACTCACGTGCAACGCACGTTTAACTCATCGGGTGCCTGCTCGACGCATTAAACAATTAATATAATTCTTTAATTGCTGATTGCAACGCAATTAGTTGAAATCACAATCTCTTCGGCACACCGACGGCCACGTGCATCAATAATATCTCGTGTGTCTATCTTATTAAACTACATCTTGCCTATAATTCTCGATCAACGATCAAACTTTCATTAAAACGCTCAATCTCGTCAGTGTAAATAATTGTATTATTTGTGCTTTCATCCAATAAACGACCAATCTCTTTTCACACCACGTGTTCTACAATTGGAATTAATCACGTGTGCAACACCTACTGGCATTTCATCCTCATCCTTATTTCCTTCATATTCATTCACTCAATTTTCAAACAGTGTCTCATATGCATAACCGTTCTATTGCGAGTGTCCGCATGGGGACTTACTTTTCCTGTCCGTGATATCACAAATGTTTACTTTTTTGCGCGACATTTCATGGAAAGTAAGACCCAATATCTCCTCTTATGATTTGAATTTTGATTTGCGAGGAACGCTGTAACTGTGTACATAAATAAATTCTTGAAATTCGCTGATATAACAATAGCCTTTTATTTCTGATAAACCTACTGTTGCAATTAATTTTATATTACTAAAGTCTATGTTAATAAGTAAGTAGGTAAATCTTGTTTTAACTACTAATGTTAATTTACGTTTCTGTTTTATTGTTTTATAGGAACCCCTTGTAAGGCATAAGCTTCCTCCATTTCGTGCCATTTTTCTCTGTCTTGTGCTATTTTTACTCAGCCTCGTCCTGCCATGGATACTATTTTGTCCTCCCATCTTTTTTGTGGTCTGCCCACACTTCTGTTACGTTGTGGTCCAGTCCATTTCGTGCTCTTTGAAGTCTATCACTGGTCTGTGTATCTCGCTATGTTGCCGGCCCAGCCTCATTCCAATTTCAATGCGTGGTGTGAGGCATCTGTTAGTTTTGTCCTTTTCCTTATGTGTAGACTTCTAGTTTTTTGGAGTTTTCTTAGCTGCATCATGCTCCTCTAAATTGCCTGCTGACAAGTTCTTATTTTGTTTTTCATTTTGGTTGTGAATGTCCACGTTCGGGAGCCGTAAGTCAGGCAGGGGACAATATCCATAATGGTTTTTTTCATGTTTAGGTCCAACCCGGCTGGTCACCGTGGAAGATTATGATCAAAACCCTCGAAATGCTTCAAGAACAAAAAACAAAAGTAACAGACTAAAAATTGCAACATACAACGTCAGGACACTTTCAAAAACTGTGGACTACATGGTACTAACCCACGCTTTACCGAATACAAACATAGACATCCTTGGCCTAGCAGAAATAAGAAGATTGGGATGTAAAATAGAAGAATATAGTGATCACATACTATGCCATATTGACGTAACACCCGGTAAATACGGGGTAGAATTCCTAATAAAAAGAGAATACAAAGAAAACCTAATTAATTTTTGTGGCCCATCAGATAGAGTGGCATTCATTTAGTTAGAGTTCAATAGCACTACTTTATCAATCATTCAAGTCTATGCACCTACGATGGACTCAAATGATGAAGACATAGATGTATTTTATCAAACTCTACAAGAAGCACACAACCTAATAGGCAACCACAAAAATAAAATGGTAATAGGATTTCAACGCCAAAATAGGGAAACCAAAAACAAGTGAGAATATTATAATCGGTAGATATGGCTACGGAACAAGAAATACAAGAGGGGAAAGGCTAATTCAATATGCTCTAGAATACAATCTAACCATCATGAGTACCCACTATGAACGGAAAAACAAGAAGTGGACATGGAGTTCGCCAGACGGAAAAACAACAAACGAGATCGACTTCATTCTAGCTGACAACCCAAAAATATCACCAACGTAGATGTTTTGAACAACGTAGAGTTTCCATCAGACCACCGAATAGTAAGAGACACAATAATTTTGAAAAATCTCAAAAAGTGTAGGAGACATTCCCGAAACTCAATGTCATCGCTGAAAATAGACGCAGAAATAAAAACATACCTTCACAAACTGGAAATCAACATTATGGACCCAAGTGACTTCAACGGAGATAACACACAGGAATCCTACAACAAATTCGAGCCGTACCTAAAAACTAGCCTAAAATCGGAGACTACAAATAAGGAGGAAAAAAATACTTACCAATTCTTCACTGAAACAATCAAACGATTGATCCAACGCCGCACCGAGCGTATAAAAATCACAAACAAATTACGGGAGATAAAAAAAGGATTAACATACCTATTCAAACAAGCCAGAAAATCAATAAGATACGACTATAAGCGCCAGAGACAAAAAAACATTGAAAACAGTATAACACACTACAGAAGCGCTAAAAGAGCCTATAAACAACCAACCACTCACACCGATTGGATCAAGGGCTTGGAATACGGGCAAAAAAACGAAATCAAGAAAAGAACTAATATCCTGCGCTACAAACTTTTACAAAGACCTTTACGCTCAACATCCACAAGATACGTCCACGCTGTTAAAAGTAGATAGCCCTCAGAGCAACATCGGCAAAACGACAACTATAACAGAACGGGATGCCTGGAAAAATATTAAAAAGCTGAAGCGTGCGAAGAGTCCAGGGCCCGGCGGCATAAAAAACGACTCGTTGATAGAAGGAGCAAACATACTTACCAGACCACTGGCTCACATATTTAATTTGGTTCTAAGGACAGACATGATACCGAAACAATGGCAAAATTCAGATATCATACTTCTATACAAAAAAGGAGATTCACTAGACATCGCGAACTATTGCCCAATCAGCCTACTATCAAGTGTGTACGAATTGTTCACTTCTATTATACTAGGCAAAATCGGCTCAATTATAGATAGGAAACAACCGGTAAAACAAGCAGGCATCCGCTCCGGATTTTCGACCATAGATCACATCCACACCCTGGAACCAGTCATAGGAGAATACGTCGAATTTAATAGAAACTTGTATATGGGCCTTATTGACTACACAAAAGCATTCGACAGTCTCTATCATAGCTGCATCTGGCAAGCCCTACACAACTGCAACATAGACACAATAATCATTAGAACTATACAGAACATTTATCAGAACAGCGTGAGTAGAGTCAAACTAGAAACTTGAGGCGAACCAATAAAAATAGCCCGAGGTGTCAGGCAGGACAACCCGTTATCACCAAAATTGTTTATTGTCATACAAGGCGTATTTGCTAAACTGAACTGGACCGCCGACGGCATCCCTATCAATAACGAGCGCTTGACCCACTTGAAATTTGCTGACGATATCGCTATCTACGCTCAGACACCCAAAAAGCTAGAAAACATATCACAACTAAATAAAGAAAGTAAACAGGTCGGCTTGAACATAACCTTGGTGAAACAAAAATAATGACAAATGGCGAACAAAGGCAAATAATACTGGATACTGTCGATCTTGAGTACGTAAACCAGTACACATATTTAGGAAAGCAAGTATCGTCTTCCAAAGGAAACAATGAAGAAGAGGTCAACAGAAGAATTACGTAGAGCTGAAACAAATACTGGGCCCACAAAGAAATATTAAAAGGTAACTACGACCTGAGTTGGGATACTGCAAAAAAACCGATTGATCAAATGTGAATAAATAAATTAAAAAAAATAAGGACAATTATTCAAAAAATATAAAAATATAAGGGGCATTCTGCAGCAAGTTGACTATTTCGAAATCCGACCTCTTTCATTCAAAGAAAAGGTGTTTTTCTCAATTTTTATTTTCTTTTCTCTTATTCATTTTATTCCTCATAATAATATTCTATATATTTTTTGGATACTCATAAGACCTGAGAATTTGGGAGAAAAATAATACATGCATAAAGGAGTGGTAATCAGCGAAAAATGTCTATTTCTTTCGAAATATAAAAAAAACTGAACGGATCTGAAAAATTTTCTTCAATTTTTCAAAACCTACATTTTAAAGCATAATGGGATGCTCAAGAAATGAGAAAAAGATAAACTAATAATTAAAAATATATTAAAAAATTGGGGATTCATCATTTGTTTTATACATTATCGAGAGGAAAAAAGATATACCTGAATTTGTCCTTGTATTCTTTTCCTCTTTCTTGAAGAACCTCCGCAAATTCTCTTTCTATTATCTTTCTATTTTCTTATAATTAGGCGACTCAACAAAGATCTCGCCGGTTTGGTGAGTGTGCCGTTGATATTGTATGCCTGACTCACCGTTTTGCCATCCGTTGATCGCAACAATAGTTGATAATTGGCTGAAACAGAAAAAATTTCTGATATTTTTTCACATATTAAATAATTTTCTTAGAAATTCTATCAATCAACTTACATTGTTTTTAATTGTTAGCCAGTTAAAATAGTCCAGATGAGCCTTTTGTTGTTAAGAATATGAAAAAAGCAATTTTATGTTTAGAAATATTGTTACTACAAGTCGCACACTGCAAACGGTCATGCAATATTAAATTAGTTCTTGTTATGTCACTCCAGAAAAAAACCATATTTTGTTGTTCACGCTATGCAATCCTGTTCGAGCAATCTTACCATGTTGATCATTAATTGAAAATGAAGAAATAAATTTGGGAACACGAAACGGAAAATTACACATGAAGTTGGTAAGTTGAGGTTAGGATGGAACCACTCGCATAGAGGTTATAAAAACATGCAGTAAGACGATGAAATAAGAAAATTTAATGAAAATTAGTTCACCAAAACCTTGGAAAAATGTACAAGCTAACCTCTACACCACATGTTTCTATAAACATTAGAGTTTTTCAATGAATACGAATATATAAAATACTTACGTCACAACTGTTGATGTCCTTCTCATACACTTGTATACACGCTGTAGCACACGCGGTTTACTGCGGATATTGTCACGTGATCTATCCCGAACATATCCGAACATTTGCGAAAGTTTCCAAACGCATCGTTCGAGATTGGAATAAATGTGAGTGTGTGAGTGAATTTCACCATTCTGCACTCCGAAACGAGCGCCAGGTCAGAATTTTCAACGGCCGGATAGGGCAGGTAGACAGCCACATGGCATTTGTAAGGCATTGTCAGTGTGAAAGTTTAATACATACAGTATTGATTGTGTGTATTCCAAAAAGAACCGTGATCTACGTAGTATATTGATTGATAGAAAACTGCAGGTAAATGAACGATAATAAGTTTTAATCAACTATTTTTCGGGTCCGAAAACTTTGAACGCGTTTTTTTCGAAACGACGTTTTTGAAAATGGCGTACACGATTAAAGAAAAACTTCTCAACGGATCGACTGGTTTTTCTTCTTAAATCGAAGCTAATTAAATTGCCTTCTATGTGAACTAAAGAGTTTCATTCAAACTCTCGCTGAAAAATAGTTATTAACAAAATGAAGTGGAAATTTTCCGAGAAAAATCAACTTTTTTCTTTGAACCGGGACTTTTTTTATTAATTTCAACAAAATAATGTTTTTTCTTAGTTCACATAGAAGGTATACTCATATTAATCAATTACAATAAAAATTTATACATTCTTGTTTCAGATGGTTCTATGAGGCGATATCGTGTATGCCGTGGAGGAGAAAATATTTCGGATACTCCAGCTGAACCTGATATAATCCGTCGCCAAATTAATAAAATCGAATAAAAAAATTCGTATATATACCTAGAGGTATATACACAATAAACAGTGAAAAATTCAAAACGATCCGTGTTGTACCTTGTCTGAAAAAAAATCATAAAAAAGTGCTTGATTTTAGCCTCCTAATGTAGGCGGTCCCCTTAATTACAAAAATCTTGTACCTGGGCGATCAACGTCAGCTGGAATTTTACATATATTTTCAAATGAATTTCGCGTTCTGTTGTTTGTTTATTCCATTGAGCCATTACTGAATGAATTAATTGAATTAATATTCAATTGTATATAAGAAAATACAAATTAGAAAAATCTTTCTGTTGAAAAATAGCATATGGTAATATCCTCACACCAAATCACGCGTTCACTACATTATATTATTGTATTGAGCTCTGGAATATTCCTCTTATTTATGCGCAACAACAACACGCTGTATTGTCCTGAGCGAGACCGTTTGCTGTTGTGCCGAATTGTATCCGAACGTTAGTTTTTCACGGACATTGTTAGCACACTGACGTGTATGCTCTTATACGAATACAGTATCTATTTTTATAATCAATTTTGTGATTCATTCGACGCCTTTTCTTATATCCGAATCCCAACAGTTTCAGTGGGTAATCGCTACTTTTCAAAAGTAAGAACGTTAATTATTAATTATTTTTTAAGTCATAAAAATATAGTAATTCATATTTCTCAAATATTTATCGGATTTCCATCATTAGGCTATGCATACTTCATTTTTAATAATCTTGTATTCGGTAATACAAAATTGAACGATGTAGCTTCGGACGTATCAATTTTAGAGGAAAAGTTTGAAATAAAAGTTGCAGAAAATTGATCGATTTATCAGTTTGATCATAAGCAATTCATTATTTAAACGATTATTAGAAAAGATATCGGTAGAAAAGTTAATCAACAAAAATTAATAATATAATATTTTCATGACTTTAAAAATGATTAATAATTAACATTTTTACTCCCAAAAAGTAGCGATTACCCACCGAAATATTTTTCTAATTTCCATTTTCCTGTATACAATTGAATATTAATTCAATTTATTCATTCAGTACTGGCTTCATGAAACAAACAAATAACAGAACGCGAAATTCATTCGAAAATATATGCAAAATTCCAGCTGGCGTTAATCGAATTCATTCGAAAATATTAATGTTGTGTCCGTTTTGACGGACAAACGAATTTTTATATTTGGGTCCAAGCTTTTTCAAGCTTCTAGACCGGGATCAAGAGAGTGATAACGTGGGAGGATAGAAATATTGACAGTTACAAAAATGGTAAATTCAAACTTAGTTGTATTTGACCATTTGAAATTACAAAAAGAATCATTCGATGTATAAGCTTACGACTCACAAAATTTCGTGGATAAATTGGAATATTAATATTGCTACTTACAATACTGTATCACAAGGTGTGCAGGTGTGTAGGTATATGCGATTCGTGTTCAATGATTCTATAACTATTGCAATTTTGGTCTTCTGGAGACTTAGTTTTGTACGTTTCGGCTATCGAGTTCTGCTGGAGAACGAAGATCTGCTGGAGATCTTTAAATAGACTGAAGACAGCTACAACTGACTGGCCCTTGCGAGTGCCCTACTTCTTATATCTTAGCCAGACCCTGATAAGGGAACCTTTGCGGGGAAAACTTCGTCCAATCGGGAGTCCGTTTTCTCGGGCCTTTTTCCTTCTCTTGGGTCCTTTTATCGAGAGATAACGAAGAACCGCCTAAATATTAGCCACACACCAACACATATAATTTGTTGATAACGATTTCCTTCAAGGTCTGACAAAAGATTTCTGAGTTTGATTTTGAGCTTATTGTCATATCTACGATAAAGGCGATTTCATCTAGGTACTGGACCGCGATTGAAATCCCTTATTTGGTTCCTGAGATAGGACTAAGAGGCCCCTTCATTCCAATGCCCTTGGTCATATCTTATCACCCCATGAATGTTGAAAATGCAGTTTAGGCATTTTCCTTAAGACTTATTCTAAGAAAAATGATTTAAAAGTAACTAATTTCCCTATCTAGTTGTTCGATGATGATTTCTAGATGATGTTGTATCTACGATAGGGATGATGTCATCGGTGCGCTGGACCGCGGTTGGAATTCTTTGTTTGATTTTGAGGACATCGTTTCAAGAAAAGAATCGTTTCCAATCGCGGATCAGCCTCAACAAACCGACTCAAATCTCTTGGTAGAATTTTCAACACGCGATGATAGCAAATATCGTGAATATAAAATTGAATTTATGATCGCCTCGAGTAGGAACGTTTGATGAATATTTGGTCAGATTTTGAAATGATGCTTGATATAACATATGGTTGAAATTATGATTTAGGAAAGGATGGATGATGAGTTGATAAAAGTGAAGTTCATGTCCAAAAGAATAAGAGAATCCGTATTCTAATGAAGCCAAGAACAATTGGAAGAGGGCGGAAAAGGAAAAAATAAATCTTCGGATCTCTTGGATGAGTCAGAAGCACGAGGTAAAATACGCTGACGTATAATCACATTGATTACTAAGAAAACATTATTTCACTCAATTTTAATATCAATTCGATATGAATGATTTTAGTTACTTGTCTACAGCCGAATCGTAATAAAAATATTCGGTATTTCAATGAACTCTTTCACTATAAATCCTGAACTCTATTATTTAATCATTATGTAATTTTGATCAATAGAGTTTGATGGAATCGCACTTGGAAATGGACTTTCGAATAGAGGATTGCACCAAAACTAAATATCCAAATTCATTCATTGGCAGGCCTCACACATGTTAAATTCTTATTGAAATTCATATAAACAGAAACCACGTTATCCAATATATGCCAACATAATGTTATTGTGTGACTATTCTGTAGCGTAACAGAGATTCATTTACATTCATCAACCCATGGAAGCATCGTATTAGCATTGCATATATGTCCATGATTGGATACTACTATTCTCGGATCACTATATTTGTTCGTTGAAGCCAGTTTTATCTTCAAAAAATTGTGTTGCGTATTATACGAATGAATTCGATAGGAGTTACAATCAGATCAAGAAAATGTTGGCACAAAGTGATTGATTAGTCGGTCAATTAAGCACTAGTGGTGGCTTTTTGACTAGAACAACAGCTGCATGGTTGCTAAAAGGGTCGATCTCACGCCCGCACAGATGACGCTCTAGGGCTCGGATAACGCTACGATTGCATGCTTGTTACATACGTTTGAGCTCTCTATCTCTCTTCGACCCGCCTTTTAGCCCTTTGTCATTCTCCTCCTATCCCATTTAATTTTTCGTAGCAGTCTATTATCAGGCCAAAATCGTTCTGACGCCATACAATACAAGCTGATAGAAGCCGAGAGGTTCACTACGTACACACCACATTTGGGGAGAATCATCCATTTTATTGATAGATTTATATGTTGATGAATTTATTTAATTAATGTGATTGATTTCACTTCCCCATCTATCCTCTATAATTGTAACGAATAGATCAGAAATTATTGAATTGTGGAGAGGGTGTTTTCGTTTTTAGTTGTCTCCCGATCATGGCAACACGTGTCCTTGAGCGCGTTACAATAGAGAAATGAGGAAAGTAGGAAGATGAAGAAACAGGTAAAGAATCTATGGATATAGATACAGAGGTAAACAATGTACGACTGGTGTATCAAGAGGAAATACGTATTCGTATGAATGAATATGGGGGTATTCGCATAAACCATTTTTTAGTCTCGCTCAGACCTATTGAAATGCAGCCCTCTCCTGCGTGCTGCTGACTGAACGGAAGCAATGAAGAACAACGTGAAAAAGACAAAGATGGGCGGAGTAGACGATTCAATGGATATAAGCATTAAGCACGTCACCATGAATAGAACTAGGGGGATGCGAATCGTCGCTAGATTAAAAAGAGATTCGCTTTTCATTTGCTCTTTTTGGATATATCGCTCTCACTTGCTTGTACTCTACACGCACGGTGTTCTTTCGCTACCAGTGAAATGCAGTGTACCCTCATCAAAGCCCATCTCCCCTGATACTGCTCCGGCTCACGCGCTATATATGAATTACTGTTATTGGGTGCTCTTGCTTCAAATACGTGCCGGATACTTTGGGCCTATTCTTTCTAAGAGAAACACAATTTCCAATGTTGAGTGTCACTGACTCAATGAGTTCTTGCTAAGAGTTCCGATGAATATCTGGAAGCTAATACACTAAAGATATGATTATCCAGTCAAAAAGTCCTAACCTTTTTTGAAAATAAGCATAATCCATATAAAAAAAATACTTCCACTTCGCGATACTTGCAGATGGATGAATTAGGTATTCTTCTAGTCCAATCCAAAATTTCGAGTTGGTAAAAAATTTTTTGCAGGGAACATGAACAATAATAGGGTGAAAAACGTGGTTTTTTCCAAGTACGAAAATGAGGATCATCTTTAGTTGGATGGACAGTCGTGATGAAGTGTCATATCCATTCGACGATTTTCTTGGTGGAGAATGAAACTATTATAAACACAATGATGAAAAAAAAAATATTTTTTCCATAAATTTCCATTGATTTTAATGACGAAGTTAAACATCTATCTTTGCATTGGAAGAAGATACTGTTTATATTCGAATTCCCAATTGTTATGTCTGATTGACAAAACTTTTTAATGGATATTATTCCAGCCGGTATATGTGTAATACATTGAGTTTGAACGAATATACAAGTTTTAAATATTCGAGGTTGAAAATTTTCGATCAATTCTATGCGGAAACAATATTATATTTGACAGAAAGGTTGCGATACCTGATTTGGTGTACATTGGAAACAAATAGTATGCGATGAGTTAGTCGCGATTCGGTCGAAGAGTTGTTCCGGAACGAAACGGGGACACCACGTCTTCCGTGTACTCAAGCGGGAAGACCACGTTTGGATTGAGATTGTGATATTGATACTCCAAGAACTTAACAAACTGAACTGAACTATACTGAATCAAACTGAGATAAGACTGAACTAACTGTGTGAAGACTGACGTTCGAGCAGTCTGCGAAACGGTTGTGTTTTACTATAACAGTTGTGTCTGAACGATGATGTGTTCAAGATGTGCGATATATAAAAGCTGTATTAGCTGTATACTGATTAATGTCGTAACTGATGTTTTCTGAATCTGTACTAAATCTTAAATCAGTTCTTTTGTCTTTGAAGGCCCTTTTCATAGGTATTTTCAGGGGTCTTATCAATTGTAGATTGGGGAGGATTGTGACCAATAGGATTCGACCTTGTCGGGATCCCTTCTTCTTTCCCGTAGCTCGAACGCCTTGGAAAAGCGGTCACGGTCAATATCAAATCTTATGTTTCTACCGTAGCGTTATTCATGTATATTTTTATTTTTCTATTCTTATTCTAATAGCGATACAATTTTTCTATCTCTATTCGAGTTCCGAAAAATTATTTCATGTAACTTTACTTTAGATAAGTTGCTCCCTGTTTTCGACACTCTCAAGAATTCTTTTTATTCTCATTTCATAAACATAAAGAAATTGTGAAGAAGCTCGATGCATTCTTCCTAAATTGTATGATCTTATCGAGACGCAGAAAAATGCATCTGGCTTATCCACGGGCTTCGTGTGAAATCGCGTGACGCTTATCGAACTTATTTCGTCTATCGCTTCAAGCATCATTTTAATATTGAGGCAAGCAAGGTGTTTTGAGAAGAGCACCGGAGATTCGTACAGCTTTCAGAATAATCAAAATAAATAAAAGACAGAAGTGAATGTTAGCTCAGTGATAGAAAAACTGCTGGACATAACACGATTATGCTGGATTGAATTTTGAAGAGTATCCGCGGAGTATTGAATCCATCAGTCGCGAATTTACTGATTCACTGACATTTTTGAATTTGTGACAAGCGTTTATAGCCTCCAATTAAACTGAAGGGTTCTTCATAATTCTCTACTGTGAACCTTTTTGTGAAAGCCACACGACTCATGAAAATTTCGATGTCGACCCGACTGGGTTAAAATATCAAAATTTTTTCTCACGTTTTCATAGGTGTCGAGATAAAGAAATCCAAAGTACGTTTCATTATTAAGTACATAGAACATAGTATTCCAGGTATATTTAAGGGGCTACGCTCATGGGAAATGGATCGATGAAAGTAGGGTCTAACGCTTATAAGACCTATGAACATTCGTCGCAAATTCGAAAATGCCAGTACACCGGTAGATTCGCGACTAATAAATTCAATACTTCGCAAATATTTCTCATAATTGGATCCGCTAAAATCGAGAATTTGAATTGAAGTTATGTCTCCATCCAGAACGAAGATAGATATTTATCTCTTTCATTGAATTCAAGGTAGTTCACTCGCGACAATCGTCGATAAAATTATAGCCTTTCACTATAATACCGAAAGTTCGAGATTCTCACTGCTTACTGATAAATATTCAGAAAAATGTCCCGATTGAAATTTACATTACAAATGAATTTTCCTCATCGATGAGAACCGTTCTCGAGATTTTCGGGGATGTATGCGTTTTTTGATAACACGACCTATGTTGTTACCAACATGTTAATTATGCAAATTTCGATAGTTAATATCTTATTTCACAGTTGGTGGGAAAATTTCATCTTTTTTTTATTAGATAAACAATACTGTCATCAACATTGTATTTCAATTTCATTGGGTTTCTAAGGAAAGCTCTTTCACAAGTGAACTACCCTAATAGAAATTAATGGGGAAAAAAATTTCTTTTCCCGTCATTGCGTTTATGGGAATCTCATTTACCACCAAAAAAATCTTCGAAAGGATATAACACTTGGTTACGATTGTATATCCATCTAAAGATGATGCTAATTTGTGTACCTCGAAAACACCACGTTTGTCACCCTGTTATAAATAAATAATAATCACTTAATTACTTAATACTTAATTCGTTCATCTGTAAGTATTGCGAAATGAAAATACTTTTTTTTACGTGAATTATGCTCATTTTCAAAAAAAGATGAAGTCTTTTTGACTCGATAATAGGTCACTTTCTCTCCAAATGGTTATAATTAACATTGAGGGCTGAAGTTAGTACATGATGCACACATCACTATTCGATATGTGCCGACATTACTAATCATACCATTGTATTATAGATACAGGTGCATGCGATTCACATCTCGTACGTTCTCGAGACACCAACTATGCATTCCATCCGATAATAGCAGCAATCATGAAAATACTATGGCTCGCCGTCTCTAGCGCCTCAGATTGAACCGTCAGTTCGTCCATATTGCCGTATTATGTTGATAACATATCATCATTTGTATAAGCTGAAAAAATGTCTAATGAATTGCTTTCATTCGAAATACGGTGAATTCCTATGAGTGATAGAACAATTATCAAATGCTAAGAAACTACTGAATGAGCTTATCACAATAACAATCATCTTAAGTGTAAGTAATGAGGAAAATTTGTTGCCCCCTGACCATGCTCATCGTCTGTATTTCCAAAATACATGTCTACCTACAATGAAGCTGATAATGAAATTCATTTCCACGTTGCGTATTGAACAAAGTGGTCGAAAATCTCACGATACGGCTCACCTCTTCAACACACTCTGGACGATATCACTGAACGGCTCAATAACGTGAAATAGTTGATCATAAATCACCATGATGCGACAAATGTTCATCCCGAAAACAACAAGATTCATCACCTTGATAGCTATCTCCGTCTTCAGAACTAGCCAACAAAAAAAAATACAATATATCCTCAAATCCATAAGAAATCGATGGCGTATGGGAAAATGATGTTCGAATATCCTAAAATAGCAGCTGATTCACAATATAGTTCCGAACAGGAAGTCACACAAGAGTTTAAATATCCATGACAGTCATTGAAAAAATTATTGACGTTTCCCCAATTCAGGATACAACGGAGCTTTTACAATAGGCTATATCGTTACTGATCAGAGGGTTGACGTCATGAGTTTCAATATACGCACAATAACTTCAAGAGTACCTATTTTCTTTAAGAGCCGGCAATACACACTCAAAACCAAAAGATAATAATATTACCAATTATTGCCATTGAGTGATCGATGCGGAACGTTGCCAACATATATTTTACATACATTACATTTTGCGTACTACTCTTTTCGATCTGTTCTATCACACTCCTTTTTATTCAGTTACATAATGCCTTTTTAAATTTTTCAATATTCTCGATTAATCTCAATATCATTCACAACTCGCTCCATCCAACGTGATATGCATATATATTTATGCAAACATCAGATAGAACTCGCCATTACATACATGTGCACATCTTCTTTGTGTGTAAAAAAAGCACAGCCCGCAGTCAGATTATTACGCAGAGTGCTTCCACAACCACCAACGGTGTAATATTCTTTTTACCTTTTCCCATAACGCGTCATGAGCATATATCCATCTTTTATGTACCTTTTTTTAATCACAACCCATCCTTCCGCCGCTTGTTCATTTCGTTGCAGTGTATACAAACATGAAGGGACTACACCGATCCATCTCTATAGATCCCTCAAACACAAGTGCTGCAGAAAATGTTTTGAAATATAATATTCCTATCATAATACTTAATTGAGTGAGCTTGATTGATTCAGATATGCGCACTCTTATATGATATTCATAGATATGAATGATGCCAATACCTAAATTGATAACTCCGTCAAGTCGGAAAAGGAACAGAAGAGTCTAGATATCTGAATCGCCCAACATTTTCGGTTATGTACACATATCACATGCATATTGGTATCTTCTAACTGATCATTCTCTGATAGGAAATATTAATTCCTTCACAACTACACCCAGTGTTTGAAAACACACAGCCATAATTTATCTCGAATATCTTTCTTGGTCCAAGTGAATGTTGTTGAACTCCCACAGAGAACGTTTTTCTTAGAATCCATGGATGTCTCACATACAGTAATTACTTTTTCACCAATAGGTCAGTCGTACTCCAATCGTCGAATTATTTCCTTGCAATATTGCAAGTGTACATTGATAGAGAGTTTTACTGAAATATGACATAATATTAATCATCGATAGAATAATTTGAGTTGTTACAGATCAATCGAACAAATCGTACAACGATTCCGTTCGCATAGATACTCTCATAGTTGAAGATCGGTGTCAAGCCCAACCCTTCTATATCGATATAGACTACATCAATTGATAAACCACATATCGAAAAGTTGTCTTGTGGTACATGGAATTTCCGGATTTTTCAAATCTTCATTGCGTTCACCCTGATTAGTACATTGTATTATGATCAATTGCATAAAATGTCCCGAAATATATATTTTTATTTCTAAACTAGAGGGTACCATAAAAATATATAAGATAAAAATAACCAGGTTTATAAATAAACTAGAGATTCCCACCAGTTCATCACATGATCCTTAACATACATGAATCTGTATATTTCAAAAATTATTTTCCTTACTCCTAACATTTGTCTTTTGTTTACATACAAGGGAAAACACTCCCACATATACTTACGATGCAGAACAGTTCTGTGCCATCGTGAGAGATTGAAAAATAAACTCATTGAAATGGAAGTAGCTCACAATTTCAAAATCATGATCTATTAATATAGAGCAAAGTTTCAATTTCAATCGTAAATCAAGCTTAAGCTACTGAAAAATCGTTGCTAAATCATAACTCTAAGAGAAAAAAATGAATGAAATGAACAGAAAATTGGGAAATAAACTTGAAATTCTAATCCGAAGTGAATGAAGCTATGGAAAGGTCCGGCTATAAGGGGTGATTGAGGTTTCTTTATCGAAACGGTGGTTTATGTAATCAGCTTATCAATTTTTTTCTCATCTATTCTTCGTTAATTCATAATTAAGTTAAGCAATGGATCAAACATTCAATCAAAGTTTCAAGGACAACAAATTGACGACTACAAAAAAAGTTCACACCTCTGATCTTGTCCCATGTGTATGGCAAGAGAGGATACCATTTTGCGCTGGGAAAAAATTTTGGTGCAAAAGTGAACCCAAGGACTTTCACACCACCAAGTTATTGTTAAATGTTGATGTGAAATTTTTTTCGTGTGAAGTTTCGACCTATACAGATTCAATATTGTCGAATCTACTATTTCTATACCGTTCTGTGCTACTATTCATAGTTTTGGAAATCAGGTCATAACTGACAATCTTGAATTCGAGAATATACTTTTAATCAACAATCATTTTACTCACTCCATAGTATTGCTAACAACTTTTAGATTCACGTAATTATTTGATTATGAATATCCGTTCAATTATCAATGATTAAACAATTATGTCATATTTTGAAATTGTAAATGAACCTGTGGGTTCAATATCTGACTTTGTAAACGTTTAGACTTTTGTCAATACACTCTAATATAAGATCTACCGTATGAATAAATGAATTTTCAACTATCTCATATGTGTTCGAATGGTTTTCCAGGACCTGTAACAACTTGAGATTTTTTATCCTCCCTTCCGATTTCCCAACGAAAATTTGAGTTACCGTCGAATTTTACGGTACAGGTTCGAACTACGTTTTCATGTTCTCACAATTTTTAATTTCATTTTTTATGAAAATGTTGACTTCCAGAGCGCAAACACGAGCGATGTCTAAATGGTCAAATGTATAATAAGATAGATGTATGATGTGTCATGAAGCGATGCTTTCGTTTGTACACCGGCCAAATTCAACACGATATTGGGTGCAATTTCCACACTAAAATTTTCACACCGACTCATTTACAGCGAACCAGGTTCACGAAATTTTTTATTGTGTGTGCAGGATGGATCACCAATTGATAAACAGATATTTTATAATTCACCTGGTTTACAGAAAAGACATGAGTGCATTTCGTCATCATCCCCTTCTATAGATGAAAATATCGGCCATTTTAGACCTGAAGGTAACTTTATGTCGATGTGAATTATTAAATGTAACGGGGCACAAAATGAGGCGCAGGCTATTCTTCAAATCCCAATCATACTCCTCTTCGCTCTACTCGAATGAAATGGATGTTGTCACGAATGTTGTGAAAGAAAATATGAAAAGGAGGACATTCCTTATGAATTGCTTCATTCCCCTCTGGAAATGCACACAATTATTCACAATATTATCTTCGATCGCGTGAATTATGCTCCGGCTTTGCCTTGCGGTCGCTTATTTTAGCTAGTCACCGTACGCGGGCATGACTTCATCTTGCCCCATAAACCGTCCTGCCCGCCTTCCCATATGTATAAGACTTCTTCATGAACAATATACTTTGTGAAAAATTTTTTAATATAGACGAAGTTGCTTCGTCAATCATTTTCGGAAATATAAAATTATGAAGTATGGAATGGACGAACTTTACTTGCAGCAACATATAGTTGTCCTATGCAAAAACATTGCGTGTGTCACTGATACAACTCCATTGGAAGTTTAACGATATGATGCATTTGTGATTATCGTAGAAGTGAGTGTAGGAAGTGGGTTCTTTAGAATTGGAACAAAAGGGTTGTCCGACAATCCGTGCGTGAAGCGTTCAGTCCTGACTTTGTGTGCATGCATTCTGTGGAGGGAAAATCGTGCAATAGCCATACCACTGGATAGCTATGACAGCTTGTGATCTCTATACGAATTACACATATCACATATGAGGGGTTCCTCATTGTAAATAACATTGATTATACGTAGAAAAATAGTGGCGAGAAATTTTCGATAGTATGCATACTTCGTACAAAGATCAGAAGCTGTAATAGCTATTCACTGATGTAAGTTTGACTATTGCACGATTTCATGTCTACAGAATACACACACTTAAAATTAGAGGTCTATACTTCATGCATGTTAGCAAGGAATCGCAAAACAACTTGTAGAACGGAAATTCTTTTATTTATTTCGAATTCCCATCAATCCTTCGCGTCATTCGATTTCGTCCCCATCCACGTTCCAATGAATGAAGCTTGTGCAATATTCTACTGCAGAGAAGAAGGTGCTGAACTAATTTGTCTTAACTCATATATATATAAAGCTCACTGATACATGAAATAGCCCTGAAGGACGTTCCCAAGTAGTAGTAATGCTCAATTTCTAGAACGGTTTCGCCGTGTACACTACACTATGAATGCAATAACAAAAAGTTGAGATGCAGTGTACATTTTCAGTGGTGCGAACGTGCGCAGAAGTCCAAAATCATTCCCGTTGCGTCGTTTCTCCGATCTGGCAACATTGTATACTCTTTCTGTATATTTTCATATGTGTGCGGCTCAAATTTATTTGCAACTACTGTGCCTTTACAGTATTTCGAACCTCCCACGCAACGCGACATTGCCAAATCACCACTCCTCACTGATCAAGAAATGAAGAAAAAATGAAAAGTAGCTCACTGAACATTTTTCATTGCTACATATTTATTATGTGTTCAATTGATGACTTTCTGTTTTTCATAAAAATTGTAAGAAAATTACTGTATTATTTGGAAGAAGGTGCGCCACCATGGTTGTTAGGATAGGGATCACGTGTTGAAAATGTGATTTTGAACATTCGAGAGTCCAAAATTTAACACCGCAAGAAGGGTTGTGAAAATTCTTTCGTATGGAGGACACTCATAGGTATGTGGATACAAAATTTGAAAGATATTCCAAGAAAAGTATTTTCCTTGGGAACGTTCTTAAGGGGCACGCAGTGTAACGGCTTGAAAAAGAGGCGATTTTTGGGGATAATAGAAAAAACTACTGGATCAATCGTAATAAAATCCTGAGGATATATTCATTCGCATTTCAAGAGTACACATGAGAATTTTCAAACAAAAAAATAATATTTTTTGAGTTGAAAAATAAAAAGTTCTGGCGCGAGAAAAAACAGTTCCCCAACTGCTTCAGTGATTCCAGACCTTCCCGTGCATGAAACCAAAAAAAAGAAATATCTCGTCAAACTAGAAGATATTTCCCGTGGAATGACTCTCGATCGAAAAAAAAATTAAAAATTGACAAAATTGCAGCGTTTTGAAGCAAAAGGGTTGAATTTTAGTCAAAATTTTGGCTGTTTTGGTCTGAGATTTTTTCATGAACATTCACTGTGGTAAGTATCCCATTGCGTCATAATATGAAAGAATAAGCTCTACGATTTCGCCAATCTTTGAGTTTCTTCCGGATGTACTGAAAACCGAAAACGCCAATGTGATTAATGCGATTCTACGCAAATGTTATATCCGACTGTTGATATAAATTTTAAATTAGTTTCCCTCTATTTTTGTCCTAACCTTTCGATCAATAGACATGGACGGGGACTTTTATGGAGAGGAGCGTTTGGATATGTTGCGTGAATACAAGCATAAATGTGTAA